>CAKAOJ020000108.1:707500-982500 GCA_916701645.2 Sebastolobus alascanus | reverse complement strand
TGATGTAAGCACTTATCTGCAGACAGATACAGCCCAATCAACCAAAATAAAAAGATTAGCCGGCTACGCTGTGCTATTATGAGTGTGTGTGAGAGAGATAGAGGGGGGGGGGGGGTAAAGAAAGAGAGGCAAAGTGAGAGGGAGCCAGACAGACACGGACCGAGTGCAGAACAGAGATAGTAATGGGCCTCATTACTAAAAAATGGGACAAGGATTCAACTGAATCCCTTCATGCACAGTTCTGCAAAAGTATTCTCCTGGTACAAAGAAAGGCTCAGTGCGTGGAAGAAAATGTAGGCCAGTATCCTTGACTTCTAAGCACTTTCAGTCTGGAGCCATATTGAAGCAGGTCTCCTTACTTCTGTCTGCACTTGAACTTAAAAAAAGAGGCGCCTCTGCCACCTTGACCAACACTGTGAAAAGCCATCAGCTTCTGTTTCTGTTTTTCTGATATTAGACCAAACTCTCAATCACAATAGACAAGAACTTAGCATATCACTGCTGTTGGCTAATAATCTTTTATCTCTAGCATGTCATTTTTTTATGGGACTATGACAAACATGCTTAATTTAAGCTTGACTGCATTATAATTTGCAATTTATCCATTGGCGTTCAAAAATGGTTTCAAAAGCCCAAGGTTCCCGGAGAACTGTAGAGTCGATTTAGAGTCAATTTAAAGGAAAAGTCCGTGATCAAATTGTAAACAAATGAGTAGCCCCACAACAAAAAAATCAACACACAAGATTTGCAACCCTCTACCCTAGAAATTATGATTATATACCAATTTAATAACAGCTAATACATTTTGAAGGAAGTGTAATGCTGCCCAGATCAAAAATTTGTATCAACATAATAAACTAATGGTGTTAATTGTTAATGACCGTATCTAGTAAAACAAATTCATACTCATATTATATTTATATTTTTGGCATCATTGGGCAAAAATTACATAATAACCTTTCAGCATATTGTAATTCAAGTGTTCTGAGAGATAACTAGAATTATGCACCTCCTCATGGCTCTGTTTTCAGGCTTTAGAAAATCTAGCCTGTGACGGGAGATTTTGACCAATCACAGGTCATTTCATTGAGAGAGCGTTTCTATTGGCTGTGCTCCGGTCATGTGACCAGAACTTGCCGTTCCTTCAACAGATTTTACAATGGAGGCCGCGTCACAAACTTTCTAATTTTACAGCTAAACCGTACACTACAAGATTATTCTGAAAACATAACGTAACATAATATTGATTCATATTTGATCAGCGCTGCCTAGTAACACAACGACACGTGGTTAATGTTGTGGAACGGTTGGTTAGGTTTAGGCAACAAAACTGCATGGTTAAGGTTAGAAATAAGATCATGGTTTGTGTTCAAATAATGACGTAACAACATAATGAAATAACCGTAACAACGTCACTACCATAAATAAATACATTACGTAATAAGCGTAAAGTCAACGTTTACATTTGGATTCACGCGGAACACGAACAGCGGTCTCCTGGGTGAAAGTCCTGTGTTTGTTTGACCTGTCTACCACCACTCCAACCCAACCATTCAAATTTTGTGCCTGTAATGCTGGTTATTATACCACGTAACTTTCAATAATTCTCGCTTGATATACTATGTCACTTGCTCTGACCTAATGCAAAAACATTCTCATTCAACGTATCCGAAACGTACAATGCCAATATTTTATCCTGGCGACTGGGCTGCAAAAGACTATTGTTGCCTAAACATAACCACACTTGGGATGTGAACCCTCTGGTGTTAAAGTCCTCCGCCGATATTTGTGTTTCCACCAAACAGCATCCATGCGACCACATTTCCCTCAAAATGTAAAACAAATTAGCAGTATATACTGTAATCAGTGTTGGGATTGGAACATACTCTCACTCCCACATTGATTTACAGAGACACTAGATAACAAATCAAGAAAAAGGAACAAGTTGTTGTATTCTTTTGGTACTGTTAAAAGGTTGTTTACAATATCAATATTTTATATTAAATATATATTAAACACTGCAGGAAAACTGGGCTGTCGTTTCAAATAGGATCATTTGACGTTGTACCTCCATTGAGTCAAAACATAAGAATCACCAAAAGGTTTCAGAGAACAGCGGTAATATCTGTCCCCAAATATACAGCATTTGTGAACAGAGTTATTTTGACGTATGGATTGACAGACAGACATAATCTCTTGGGCGAACATGATGTAAAAGTGAGCCCTGAGCCATGCGTGTGTTTCTTAAACAGAGACAGGCAGGTAGACAGAGCAGATGTGAAGGGGAACTGACTGACAATGTGTCAGAATAATGTGTGTGTGTGTGTGTGAGTGTGTGTTGTTTAACATACTGATGAAAGAGCCAAAGCCTTAGTTACCTGAGCAGGCGTGATGTGTGTGTGAGTGACGTATCCGTGAACGTGTTGAATCTGAGACAGCTGCCGCTCCGCCACCTGAACCAGCTCCGCGCCCCGCAGGTCACCGCGGCGACCGAGAGATCCGTCCCTCCCCAGTGATCGTTCCCTTTCTCTCTCCATGGTCCCGGCGCCCCCTCCCTCTCTCCTCCAGGTCCCCCCCTCCCTCCCCTCCCTCCCCTCCCTCCCCAAGGTCCCTCCGTCCCTCCCTAGGGTCCCTCCGTCCCTCCCCAGGGTCCCTCCGTCCCTCCCCAGGGTCCCTCCGTCTCTCCCCAGGGTCCCTCCGTCTCTCCCCAGGGTCCCTCCGTCCCTCCCCAGGGTCCCTCCGTCCCTCCCCAGTGTCCCTCCATCCCTCAGCTCTCTGGCTACTCCCATTGGGTGCTGATGGCAGGGGTGTTGGTGGAGTTTTGGGGCACCTGGTGACGCCCCTTCCTCTTCTTGATACCGATACTTCTATAGTGAGAAAAGAGGAGGAGGAGGAGGAGGAAGAAGAGAGGACACCAGATGGTAAAGGAGAGGAAGGAAGACCAAGAGAGAGTGACAGAGGAAATGTCAAAGACAAAGAGGACAGAGATGGTTGGGAAGATGAAGTAGGAAGAAGCAGGGGGAAAAAAAGACAGAAGAAGAGATAGTGTTAGTTCAGGAAGCAGAAAAGATTTAATCAGGCTGGAAAAGAAGAAAGAATTAGTGCAAAAATGCGACCAGCATAAAAGAGCATAGCAGAGTGTGTATGTGCATGTGTGTGCATGTGTGTATAATGAGATATTTTTATAGAAATGTTTTCGTGTGTAAGCACATGGGCCAGGTGTACACCCAGCATGGTAGTAATTGTTTCCTGAGCTTCCTGTACTGTACATAACGTGAATGCACTCCCACACAAACACACAAACAAACACAAACACACACACACACACACACACACACACACACACCCTGGACTTGAAACAGAAGTTTTTAGGCAAAATGAGACGCAAAACTGAATGAGGACAGCGAGCGGGAGACGAGCCTGCCTCGGGGAATTGCTGTTTCTTCCTCTCCTCCTCATCCCTCTATACCTTCATCATGCCTCTTTCCCTTCCACATCTCAGACTCGCACTACAGTTAAGTCTCACTGTTTCCTCTTTCCCGTCTCATTCCCCATTCCCAGCCACTCTCCCTCGCTTCTCTACATCTTTTTAAAAATAATATTTGATGTTTTCTTTCTGCTTTACTGGACAGAGTAAAGTGGAGAGAGTCAGTGAAGCTGAGGGGGGGGGGGGGGGGGGAGGGACGACGGGTCCTAGGCCAGTTTTGAATCTGTAACATTGTGGTTATATGGTGTCCAACTTAGCCAGCTGAGCAGCTGAGAGGAGAACCTCTACGTACACTGAATGCACACTCACTCCTTCCAGGAAGTACACTGATAAGGTCAATCCAGGTTAAATCATTCAATTTTCTATTTAAATGTAAACCAATCAGAAGAGGAGATACTGATAAAGGCAAGCTGATGATTTTTAAAGCTTCGAGACAAAATGGGATGTTGATTCTCTGACCACGTCAACACCACGATAACACACAAGCTGCACTCGCATGGTAAGATTTAGCTGCAAACTGCATGTCAACCTCATTGTACCAAAACTGAACACTTATATGGAGAGACACCAGTTAAAAGAGGCTACTTACATCATAATGTGTACAAGCCTGGAGATGAAAAAACAAGCGAGTAATGTAATGTTAGAAAATGTATACATCAGGAAAACAAGCGTTATATCTTTTTTTTGCACATTTTCACATTATAAGTAATCCCAAACACATTCATTTGACCCAAAAACAGAGTTACAACATCCCTATACTACACACTCTATCCAATGTAGCCTGATACAGTGTATTATACAGTAATATGTTGGTGTATAATGCAATCTTTATGTTGCAGGACCTGTGATGTAATAGTTTCTTGTTGATGTAATATGTTTTTAAAAAATATTGCAATGCCAGGTATGGAGGGAAGTCATTACAATTTAACAAGTAAATAATTAATTATCACTTTTTTCCACTTTTTTTTTCTGTCACATGCTGTACTTATCAGGTGGATCAAAGAGATGAATGAGATATTTACATAAAGGGGCCGGAAGAGGCTGAAGAGATACTTATTACAGTTTGACACAACTCACAAAATGTACAGCTCAATATAAGGAAATGTGTCTTTATACACATTTTATGCATTAGTGCAGGGCGGCAGGATTTACAGGCTATCATAGAGCAGCGTTTCTGAACTGGAGTAAGGTTTAGATTTTGTTGTTATATAGAGAGAGAGCTGAGAACTAAATAAACAAGGAAAAAACAGTATCACACAAATGCAGCCTGTAGCCTAAGAGCAGAGATAGATTCAGCTCCCCCTACAGAGAGCCAGGCAGTCTCACAGTCAGTCCCAATAATATGACATTTAACCTTCTGGCTTGCTAATGCTATATACTATCTAGGTAGCCAACAGAAAACCAGAGCTGACTTCCCTGAGTGTGCACTTGGGTTAGGGGCTCAGATCGGCATCAGACATGTAGCAGTAATGGTTAAGGTTAGGGCAAGCTTCCAGCGAATGGATGAACTACAAAAAACAAGTGTGCCTGTGTGATTTATCATACAGCTCCCCTTGTGTCTCTACACCAGTAACTACACAGCCCACAGTCCTAATTACACTTCTTTCCCTAGAGGGAAATGTAGACGTTTTGTTCTCAGGCTCAGACTGTTAGTTGTGTTTCTCCTGTCGTGATTTATTTAGTAACACACTTGAGATATTCTAAAGACTTTACACCAGTTGATTCGAGATGTGTTGATCAATGATGTTTCCAAACACATGCTTTAACATCCAGCAAGCTTATCATTAAAGCACCATCGCTACATTTGACCGCACGCTGCAGCTGACTGTCATCTTGGTCAGCAACAAGATGCAAAATCTATTCTGGAAATTGTGTTTTGGGGCAGGGAGGGAGTGGGCGGCTGCTTTGCCCAGGAGAGAACATCCGTGCAGAACAGTATATCAGCTAATTCCTGTAGATTCAAATGGACGTGACTGTGTGTGTGTGTGTGTGTGTGTGTGTGTGTGTGTGTGTGTGTGTGTGTGTGTGTGTGTGTGTGTGTGTGTGTGTGTGTGTGTGTGTGTGTGTGTGTGTGTGTGTGTGTGTGAGTGTGTGTGTGCTCTCCCCCGGCTGCCTCCCCCTGCTGCATACTTTAACCTCATTTAGACCGGGATTGGGAGTAAACACTGCTCTGACAGAATGAACTGATGTGAACCCGTCTCGTGACCTTCAGCGCATTTAATTTCCTCGCCGCCTCTCGGCCTGATCTTTTCATTCACTGTCGACTCGCTAATTAGTTAGAAATGCCTCAGAATAATCTCGAAAGCAGTGGTTGAACGGCCAGGCACTAAGACCCTGAAGAGACCCTGGCTCACACTGTTGTCAAAACACTGATTCTACTGCCCTCTGCACTCACACGCGCACACACACACACACGCACACACACACGCACACAAACACGCACACACACACATGTCGTCCGCCATAATCCTATATTTGGCGTTTAATTTTCTCATGGCACAAGAACACCTCAGTCTGAATGAATTAATGCATGAATGGACAGAGAAACCAAATATGTCTCTTTCTCCATCACAGTGTGTGCATGTGTGTTTCTGCTTGCTTGACTAGCAAGAGCATCCTAATCAGGACTGTGCCTGCAGATAGCCAGCTGAACACACACACACACACACACACACACACATGCAAACACAAACACGGAAACACACACATGCGTGCACACTGTTGCTGTCATGTGTTAGTGTGTCAGCCAGTCTTGCGTAGCCAGAGAAACGTGACTAGATTGGGAGCAGATTCAGCATCCTAGTACATGTCTATGTGTTAGTTTGAATCTATGTATGTGTGAGTGTGTGTGTGTGTGAGTGTGTGTGTCAGAGTAAAGCCAGGCGTTAGTCACGCTTGGTGAGATATGAAAGAGCAGGGGATCCTCTGCCGTAAGGGACTTCTCTCACACACACACACGTGCCTCCATCTCTTTCTCTATATCTTTTCATTCTCTCCATCTCCAACATCACGCTCTCGCTCTCTCTCTCTCTCTCTCTCTCTCTCTCTCTGTCATGCTCTATTGGCATGAAGTACAGAAGTACTTATTGCCAGAGCAAGAACATCAGACAACAGCTGATGACCAGATTCATTTAGCAACAATAACAACGTGACACAAATGGTTTAACAATATAAAGTCATCAGCCAATCACAATCAGAGGACACATTTGTCAAAGGAATTGCTTTTTCACAGATTTCAATTTCATCCTCTCTGAATGTGTATAATACTATACATATACATACAGTATATGGTGTAATATCATTGAGAAAACAAGGCCACAGCATGAGTTATGCATGCGCTACTCGGACGCAGTTTTCAGAAAGCTAAAGTTCTAACTTTTTAAAAAATTTACCAATATCCTCATGGAATTAAAACGTAAGATCAACAAAAAGTTGATGTTCTTTAAACTTCTAAAACTATGATTGAAAGTATAATAGAAAAAAACAGCAACAGGAACTGAACTATTTAAAAGCAAATGTGATGAAAACAAGTAGCGTAGTATGGCTGAAAAAATAAAAACAAAGTTATTCTAAATGATTAAGTCGGTGGGCAACCTCAGGGTCTGAGAAGTGAAGCCAATGCTGGAGTGCCTTAAACTCGCATTATCTCTAACAGCCAGCAGGGGGCGACTCCTCTGGTTGCAAAAAGAAGTCTGATTGTATAGAAGTCTATGAGAAAATGACCCTACTTCTCACTTGATTTATTACCTCAGTAAACATTGTAAACATGAGTTTATGGTCTCAATCGCTAGTTTCAAGTCTTCTTCAATACAGCATGATGTTTATTTAGTAAATTATGGTCCCATTTAGAGTCAAATAGACCATAAAGCAGGGGATGCTTTAGGGCGTGGCTACCTTGTGATTGACAGGTCGCTACCAGGGCGTTGTCCGGTCTGGGAGTTGTCTGTGTTTTAGTCTTAGAAATGTAACCCTTTCACAGTGTGTTTTCAGTTCATGAAAGTTAATTATAACCTGTTTGGCTGCCCACAAATGTCTTATTCAGCTCCACCCTCTCGTGTCACTCCCGGGTGCAAAAAACCAAGATGGCGACGACCAAAAACCAAGATGGCAACAGCCAAAAGTCGAGGTTTCAAAACAGCAGTCCACCAACCATTGGGTGACGCCACGGTGACTACGTCCACTTCTTATATACAGTCTATGGTTTAAATTGAAAGCTTGTCATAAACATCTTCAGTACATCTAAAACATCTAACTGATCTAACTCTGTTAAGTGGTGAGAAAGAGAAAGAACCTTAACTGGCTTCAACAGGGCTTCAGTCAGTGAAAATAAACAGACCTGGGCAGAAAGAGAGGAACAGATTCATCTATTTTGAATGTGTTGAAATGTCTGACCTAGTTAAGGTGTGTTTGATTTATCTTCTGAGGCACTTAAACAACCTCAGCAATGGACACATTACTGGCAAGATAAAATAAATGCAGCTCACCCTCATGTACATAAGATGTAGCCCACTCTCCACTCTATGCACTGTATGTGTTGAAACTGTCTGTTATGCTTGTCTCTCTTCTTGTATCTTACAGTACTTTTACATGCGATTTTAATCAAATTTTACACTGTGTTTTCTGTGTCAGTATCTGCTCATTCTACGGGTTCAGTATCGACAATTCAGCTAATCAATTCCAGTACAGGCATATTACTTCAGCGAGAAAAGAAACAACAATACGCTGGAAGAAAAAAAAGTACCATTATTTTCAGCTTCCATACACTGGAATTTTGTCAAGGTTTTTTTGTGATTCTTTTTAATCCAAATGTAAAATAAAGAGAAAAATAATATGCTTTATCTTGCCATACATAAGTTGAATGTTAAATGCTTTTGTTTGAGTTGGAAGTGCTAACTTTAGCAAATGCTGCATTATTATGTGCTTTTAGTTGTAGTCATAATACCCCAGAATGAGCATTATCATACCATGTAATGTTTTATGGACTTTTTAATGCGTATGTTATTATTTTCATGCAGTTACATTTACATTTTACGGTATCACTGCAAACCTTTTGTGGAGCTTGGTCACACTTTTGAGCGCAAACTACAGTCCGCCACATTGTAAACACTATCATTTACACTGATGAACAGCATGTCTATACTTCACTGTCATCATTTATTAATAATAATAATAATAATAATAATGTACTATCAACAGTTCTTAAATTTAATAATGGTTCCAATTCAAAAGCAATCCTCAATACCCAACCCTTCCTCTTGTGTAGGAACTCTTAACGGTAAATCAATTTCTCCTCTTATTGAGTAAAATCAATCTTTATTAGCCCCAAGAGCAAGTCAAGAGGATGTCCTCATTACATACTGTACATGACACAATCATTTCTCCAGCAGCAGTGTCTGCTGACTCAACACTAGAAAGGCGGGGACATCCTCAAGAGAGTTCAGCAAGGTACGGTAAGGTTTAGTAGGAAGTACTTTACCCAGCCGACTGACCAATTTGTGCGAAAGATTGCTAAAATATACTGTATATAGAAATGTGATGTTCAGTAAATCTAGCATGAGCACTGAACCACTTTCACTGTTACAGACTGCAGATATTCAGGAAGTTGTTGTTCCTCTAAAATTGTTAAAATATTCTTAGTTATTCCGAAGAAAGAACCACACGGACCTGGGGGAAATTGCCTCTTTTGTTAAGGAGGAAATTATTTTTTGTCTCGTTAAGTTATGACTTTATTCTCGTAATATTACGACTTTTTTCTCGTAAAGTTATGACTTTATTCTCATAATATTACCACTTCTTTTTCTTGAAATAGTATGACTTTTTCACATTAAATTACGACTTCTTTCTCGTAATATTATGACTTTCTTCTCGAAATCTCAGATTTTTTTTTTCCCTCAATGTGGCCCCAATACTGTGTCGTATTATTGACTGCCAACTCGTTGTTGTTAAATAAAAATGGGTCTATGTTTACATAGGGACATGTTTCTGCACTATTTTGTCACAAGATTAGTTTTGAATATTCCAAGCAAAACATGAATACAAAGATTCAGCCAAACATGATCTAGTTTGGTAGTTTGGTCTAGTATCTGAGACATACAGGTGCAGGTAAATCAAGTTATGTATAGCCTCAACCCAAGCCATTCCTGATGTATGGAAATACAGAATACAGTGCAGCGGTGACCAACACGACCATCTCTCAAAAATCTCATCTGCAAACTAAAAAGCCCTGCGCAACTTCTTATTATCCTCAGGACCCTCTCCAGCTGTACTTGTAGAGGACAAAACTAGTGCTCCTACTGTGCTACACAATCTCTCTCTCTCTCACTCTTTAGCTCCAGCCTAACAGTTGTCTCTCGGCCTGCCTCCATCTAACAGGCTATCATGGTGAGGTGATCTAATAGGACAGAAGTGAAGTCCATACAGTTTATTATGGCCTAGCTGAACAACAGCATACCCATGCATGCTCATATACACAGATACACAGAGTCCAATGGTCCTACTGTATCTTCATATATTACAGTACTGCACATGGATTTCTCACAGGAAATGAAACACCAGCCTCTCTAGTTGTGTTAAGCTGGCAGTCAAACAGTAAACAAAATATATGTATATACATTGTCTTTTTCTTTCCGTGCGTCTCTCTCTCTAATTCTCAAGCTCATGTCCAGTTTTCACTGCGCTATTTAGACAAGTTTTTAGACCCATTTATGAAGCCATTTTTGGGGTTAGCTGTGTATTCAAAGATGCAGCAGAGTGGGTACCAACAGTTTCTCCACATCAAAGACACAGTCCCTTAAGCGCTCAGGTAGAACTTTAATATTTCATGTGTTGATTTTCCACTCAACAGTTTCAGAGTACTTTGCAAGATGATGATTGCCAATTTTAGCCTAAGCTCATTCACTTAGTACTTATGTTATGTAATTAGTGAGTATACTCGTAAAGGGATATGGTGATATTAATTTAATGATGGGTTAGGGGTGCCACAGAACTGTCAAGAGGCTACAGTTTTCACATTCATAATGAAATGACTGAATTTAAGGAGGCAGCTTCAGTGGCTTGAATATGCATTTACGGGAACAGATGCAAAGGAATTTTATTTTTATTTAATTTTTTTTGCAACAGGGTTATCACATAAGAACTACTGTACATACAATGAAGAGCTTCCAACTGACTTAAACCTTTGTGTTCCGGACTGTGGGAAGAAACGCAGAGCACCAACACAGTAAGAGCATGCAAACCCTACAGACAGGCCACAACTAGCTGCACAGTTTGAGTCCAAGATCTTCTATGCAACAGTGCTACACTATCCACTGCACCACTGTGCCGCCATCATCTGCTCTACACAGCTAACTTGCACATTAGAGTGTAAATAAATGCACATGGGGATGCTAATGCTGGATATCAAACCTCAATACTTTTTTTGGTACCGAAAAATGTCAGGTAATAAAAATTACCTTGAATCAGTACTTATTCAATCACATAGTTCCTGGTTTAAATTATTATTTTGCCGATATTAGAGTTTAGGTTCTTCTTGGAAAGCAACTCGACAACGTTTAACATTTCATATTTGGCTTCTCTAAGCAATAGAGATTATGGAAAGTGTTTCCTTACCTTTGGCAATGTTTAACAGAACCAATAGGCTACAATACAGAGGCGAATTAACCTTTAAAACTAAGCTTCAACAGTTTTGATAATGAATTAGTCATTTAAGAATGACTTATCAAGCAAAAAATGCAAAAATTTGCTGGATCCAATTTCCCAAATGTGAGGATTTGCTGTTTTTGTCTGCTTTATATATATGTAAATGGACTGCTGGTTGGACAATTTGAGGAGGTCGCCTTGGGCTCTGAGAACGTTTGATGGACACTTTTCAATATTTTGTGATATTTTAATAGGCTATAACGATTAATAATTAATCACAAACGCAATTGAAAGATTAGTCAATAAAGTTCTCATCACCAATTATAATTTATTTAAAAGATTGGAAATTACCAAGGACATTGAAATTAATTCAATAACTGTATAAAGCATGAGATAAGTTTTTTGCTTTAACTAATCAATATGAAGTAAATGTTGATTGCACAATGTAATGGCTATAAAACAGGGCTGCCCATAGTGGGGCCCGTGGGCCAAAGTTGGTCCACCATAAGGTTCGCTTTGCTCTGCCAGATGTTTCTAGAGATTTTAGATTTTTTAATTAAAAGACCCGCGGGATCGCCAGCGATCCAAGATATCGGACGGCGTCGTCGCGGAAGCATAGCTCCCACCCGCCGGTTCCCCCCCCAGGTAAACACTATTATCTCTGTCAGCACTTTTGCCATTGTTTGAACTGTTGCGCTGTTAGCACCATTAGCTGCGAGCCACCGACTCCCTAAGTGTGTCAACCATTGTGCAACCAAAACAGGAAGCCGCTGTCCCCAGTTACCAAAGAATATCAATGTAAGTTCTAAGTTACTATCCCCAGTATAGCGGAAATGGCGGTCGGCGGAACAACCGAAGTAACGGAAAGTGAAAAAGGGAAGGGATCCAAATGGGGGGGTTGAAAACTTGTCTGTTTCCACTTTGACATAAAGTTGCATTCTCACTTTACTTTTACAGGTGAATTCAATGAAAGAAGCGTCAGATACCGTAGCTGTAGCAACAGGGCTTACAATGAAGGTGTTGATGATAAACTCGCTGTAGAGTTTGCAATATGAAATCAGAAAGCAGAACACAAACCTCTCTCTCTCTACCTCTCTAACAAACACACACACCGCGAGTACTGCTCTTTCTCTCTCTCTCTCCTGCCGGCTACCAACTCTCACCTTAGTTTACCTCAACCCAGAGTCCCTTGACAAGCTTAGTCATTACCTCTTTCCTTCTCTCTCTCAGCACATTTTGCCTTAGTCAGTGTCTCTCTCTCTCTCTCACTGTCCATAATTTTACCTTTACCCCCTGCATGTCTCTCTCTCTCTCTCTCTCTCTCTCTCTCTCTCTCTCACACACACACACACACACACACACACACACACACACACACACACACACACACACACACACACACACACACACACACAGCTCTCTCTACACACACACACACACACTCAAACACACACACACACACACTCAAACACACACACACACACAGCTCTCTACCTACCTTGCATCCAAACATCAGAGATATGGTGTTGTTGGTGCATGCTACTTTGCAGTGGCACAACATGTGGCTAACGTTAGCTAGCTGGTCCCGTGTTGGGGGGGCATCCTAGTCCTCATACACATATTTCACACACCCACACATCCACACACTCACACACACATGCACACACCACATGCACATGCATGTGTTCTATCAATCGCACTCCATCCTGTCCCATAATCCCCCACTCTGCCGGCCCCCCCGCCCCCCCCACACCCCCCACCGCCTGGCTATGGTCCTCAGCTGTGGCAGGCCGGCGTCCTCTCCCTCTCACTCTTCACTGCTCTCATCTTCATCATCTTCATCTTCATCTGTGTAATCCTCATAGCTGGTCAGGATGCGGGGAGCAACATGGTCACTGTCTGCCTGTGCGTCAGTGTGTGTATGTCTGAATCTGTGAGCACATGTGTTTGGCTTTTCAGTGTGTTGTTGTTGTTGTTGTCAGTATGTGTGTTTCAGTCTGTCTGTCTGTGTCTGTGCATGAATGTGTGTGTGTGTGTGTGTGTGTGTGTGTGTGTGTGTGTGTGTGTGTGTGTGTGTGTGTGTGTGCGCGTGTGTGTGTGCATGTAAGTGTGTGCATGTGTCAGTATGAATGTGGTCTCTCTTGTCCTCCTCTGCAGCAGCAGTCCCAGTCCTCTATCTCCTCTCTCTCTATCTGTATGAGCGTGTGCCTCTCTCGTTCCATCGCTTCCCTTCCCTTCTCCCTCTATCTTTCTCTCTTCCCCTCTCTCTCTCTCTCTCTGGCTTGCTCACTCTCCCTCGCTTCGCTCCACTGCCTCTCTTGGCCCGCCTCTCAACAGCAAGATCAATGAGAGACAGAAAGAAAGAGAAAGGAGAGACCTGCACAGAGGTGGAGGGAGGATTAAAAAATGTGTCGTCTCTCTAGTGTCCCCCTATATATCTCTCTCCTTCTCCTTCTACCTGCTGCAGTGATGCTCCGCCTGGTATAGTCACATAGCAGTAAACACACACACACACACACACACACACACACACACACACACACACACAGAGACATACACACACACATACACACACTAGAGCGGGGAGGAGGGGAGTACAGTATCATACGGGCTAGTGATGATCGAATTGACCAAATATAACATTGGTGAAGAGAGCGGGGTAGAGAGACATAAAGAGTGAGTGAGTGAGGCAGAGACAATGTTGTTACATCATCCAGAGTAACAAACCATGATCTCTCCCAAACACACACACACACACATACACACACACACACACACACACACACAGACACACACACACACACACTTTAAAGGGGTGACATGGTCAATTGACATTGGGACACGGCACTGTTGTTGTGATGCCAGTGGGGCGACAACTTTGGCATTGAGCCATTTAAATCACAGGCGACCGGAAAGCATGATCAGATTCGCACATGAAATCAGCACGGGACAACATTTTTAAATTAAAATGCACATGTCTTGCTCTATCACAAAGTAGGGTGTCCCATCCATACTAACTGAGATGCCGCAGATTCGCCCCGTTTGCCAAAATGTTGGTTTAAGTATCCATTCATAGTGGAAACAGCGCGGCGTTAAAACTACGCAAAGGGTTGTGTTGGTGGGGATGTGCTGCTTCAGGTATCGGTGAGACACGAAATATCATGATAACATGACGGCAATTATTTAATATTTCGCTGCAACGGTCACAGATAAACAGTACACTACACCATTTACGTTACAAAGTAATCTGCCAGGAACGTGTGCTTGCATATAATTGATTGGCCACTGCAACGCCTTACAGGATGACGTCCCGTTGCGCTTGAGCCAGAACTTTTTTGCTGGACGACCCTGCATTTTTTTTTTTTTTGCTGGAGCCCTCTGTGTTGGCACCCCTGCTGTGTCACCGGGCTGGCCTAATTAAATGAATGAGAGGCCTGCGCTTTATTTAGTCAGTCTGAGCATGGCCTTCGGCGTCAGCTAATCTCTGCATCCAGTTATTCATAATGAAACAGTGACATTTGTGTGCACAAAACTGTACTTAACAGCAGCCAATGAGCACTTGAACTAACAAACATGGCTTAGCCTATTTAACACCTGAATGATTTCATAAAAAAAAAACTTCTAGTACATATTAATGTACAGTACCTTATACACAGTACATAACACAGACTACTGTTTACAGATGGGTTTACTGTAAATATTAAAGGTGCAGTGTGTAGGATGTGGCAGCATCTAGTGGTGTGGTTGCAGATTGCAACCAACTGAGTACCCCTCCGTTCACCCCTCCCTTTCCAAGACTGCAGTAGCGTTAGCCGCCGAGTGCAAAACCGTGGTAACGCCGTTCGCCTCACTCAGAGGCCATATTTACCATAATAACACTACTTTAGGAGCAGTGGAAGTCAGACGATGGCTGGCGGTACGACGGTTTTTCACTCTGCGGCTCACGTTACCGCAGTTTCACAAGCGTGTCAGAGAGCTACAGTAACGTAAAAACACTAAAGGCTCTCTGGAGCCAGTGTTTGGTTTGTCCGTTCTGGGCTACTGTAGAAACATGGCGGACTCCGTGAAGAGGACCCGCTCCCTATGTATGTATGTTTCAAGTGATTATACACTAATGAAAACATAGCTATGAATATTATATTCCATATTTGCTAATATATCCCTTGAAATGTTACTCACTGCTCCTTTAAGGCAAATATGATTTACACACTGCTACAATAGCATTATTAAACTCCGATTCAGAGACTATTAAGACAACTACCAAACTATACATTTCCCAAAGAAATCCCTTGTCAGAATTTTTGGTCACAGCTTATCACACATTAGGTTCTTACTTCAATATTTGACCAAACATTTACCACTTCGTATGGTGTCAAACACATTGTGATGAAAACGGAGAGTGAGGCAATTCAACTCGAGTGTGAATTTGTCCGCATGCTATCTATGCTGCCTGTATACTTTACCAACTTCAACATGCCAGAGGAGAGGATTTATGGGAGATAAAGGGCGGAGGAAGTCAAACAAGTGAAAGCGCACTCTTCAACCGAGGCTCTTGATGCTGACGGCTGGGCCATCTGGACTATCACACACACACACACACACACACACACACACACACACACACACAGAAACACAGATCCAAACACACACAGTAGTCCTCTCTGTGGTTGTCTCTGTCTTCTCACCTCGACAGGAAAACAAACAACACAGCATGAGAGAGAAGGAGACAGAGAAAGGGATGCGTATAGTGCGAGAATGCAGAGGGTGAGGCGAGGGAAACAAGCGAGCAGAGGGTGACTTTAAGGTCACCGACGGGGGAATCGGCACGGAGAGACAAGCCGATACTATACAGAGGTCTCCAAGGTCATTTCATAAGTTTACTGATACAGTAATCAATCCACAACCCAAGATAATGAAAATTACATCCAAAGCTGGTAATCAGTGATGGTTCCAAAACAGATACAAGCCTGGAGGAGCCAATTAAGTCTAGAAGCTGATGCAGGTAGACAACTCATATAAATAATGCAATGACATGAAAGGTTATTCTGAGCACAGCAGGAACTGGTCTTCAAAAAACTCCTTATGCATAAACTTACACATGTACAACTTTGTGTGTGTTCTGTGTAATGCATCAATCATTGATGAATAATTAACGCATTAAGCATGTTGCAAAGCTTCAAATCTCTCTGTGCATGAAATTTCTAGAAAGTGCTCTTTATTTAGACCTGAGTTTCATGGAGGGAACACTGTTTTGCATCCTTATTAAGATGTTTGGCGGCATTTCTTGGTATGTTTGATATTTCTTTATGTCACTTTGGATGTATTTTATTTATATGATTGGTAAATCCCTCTGAGTTACCAGCAATCCACGAGATCCTCTTTTGCGTGTGTGTGTTGGAGTTTACTTGTTTGTTGGGGACATTTTCGGCGCTCTCTGCTTGCTTT
Organism: Sebastolobus alascanus; assembly: GCA_916701645.2. Classification (NCBI taxonomy): domain Eukaryota; kingdom Metazoa; phylum Chordata; class Actinopteri; order Perciformes; family Sebastidae; genus Sebastolobus; species Sebastolobus alascanus. The sequence continues at coordinate 965,930 of CAKAOJ020000108.1, read as the reverse complement.
GAGGTTTTTTCCTCTGAACATTTTGAATATCACTCTTCAAACATTGAGGCCAACTACCCAACTCCTCTATTCCTCTCAAATAAACATTTGCTGTGGGCGTAAGAGTTATTCCCAGGAGTGTTAGAGTAAAGAGTAAGAGCTCTCATGAAATGGTTCAAGTGATTCCTTCCTAGAAAAAGGGGCATATTATTGTGTAAATGTTCTGGATTTGGACACTAACTTCCCTGACATATCTTGTTCTAGGATTTACGTAAAAAAAATGAATCGGGGAGTTATTTTTTTATGTTTTAAAAGAGTCAGCTCTTCGAGTGCCAGTCTTCCAAAAGTCTTGGCTTGTCTACAATTCGACAATTCGACAATTTCATTTAGCAGACGCTTTTGTCCAAAGCGACGTACATCTGAGAATTCATACAACACAAGCAAGGATCTACATAGGAGGGAACAACGTGAGTAAGTGCCAACAACAGCTTCAAGTCCGATCGGACGCAGGTGCCGCCAGGCAGTGCACAGGGTGAATAGAAGCAGATTTTTTTTTGTCATCAACAACATCAACAACGTCATCAATGTCATCATCATCGTCAATATCGTCATCAATATCATCAATAGCATCAATGTCATTAGGTGCTTGTGTGATAAGCTAGTCGTCCTGAGATCAGCTATACAGTATGAGTCCCTCTGTGTTTGTCAAGGAACAGATGGAGATACACACACACACACACACACACACACACACACACACACACATACAAATACATTCATGCATCTGGGATAGCCACAGGCGTACTGGCTCATATGGCTATGAAACCTAATGTGAGGTTAAAGATAGAATCTAACGTCACATTTTTAAAATCACACATGAAATTACTGAAAGATAGACAGAAAGAAACGAATGAACGAGATAGAAATGGGAGAGAGAGAGAGAGAGAGAGAGAGAGAGAGAGAGAGAGAGAGAGAGGCAGAGAGGATGCTACCTCATGAGCCTAGCAGGCATGCACTACATGTTAACATTAGTAGGTCAGCCAGCACAGAAATAACTACACTGCGTGTATGTGTGTGAGGTAACCTCATACACTCACTACTAGCCAATCGTGGCGGATTCTCCATCCTACACATCAACCAATCAAAAAAGACGCCATACATCAACATTTCAAATATGGTCACATGATCAGCTTTTACCAGCTGTGTATTCAGTTTCCACATGAGTGAATTTTCCTCTACATATATCTTCCTCCCTCTCTAAAATGCTGTGCGAGGACACACTGACTCCTGCTGAAACCCCGCAGCTACAAATATCTACTGTGCAGCAGAAAATGTTGAGGTTTATCCCATTGATGGACTGTCACTTATTGAATATTGTATAATAATTAATTCCAAAAGACAAATAGCAAGAGTGTCAAGTCTCTGCAGAAACATAACTTCAGCACCCAACATGTTGGTGTGTTTGTCATACATACAGTGCCACTATGTGGCAAAACACAGACACAGCAGCACCTGGGCAATATTCTGGAAATATTAATTTTATCTTAATCATGCCTGATATAAACTTAGATTTTTTTTTTTTAAAGTTGTTTGCCGACATTGAGAATTAAATATAAGGGCATCGGGGCTTACAGCATCTTATTAAGTTCTTCAAGAAGGTCTGTATGAGCTGTAGTAAAATACATCCACATACAAATACTGCACAACACAGCAGTAATACATTGCACCGTCTCTCTCTTGATCTGGACGTAGACATAGAATGGCTTTAAATATATATTGAATGTATATTTAATATTAATTACTGAACTCATTTTCTTTAAAAACATGGATTACTTGATTATTTATTGGAAAATAACCAGAGTTTGGTTATAGCCATATGATGTGAAACACTTTCATGTATGTAATCACACTGAGTGTGAACACAATGTGCCGGCGATCAGTTGAGGCCAAATAGTATTTTTAAGGATTTCCCACCGTCAAGTCTCAACAAATGATCATTTCTACCGCAACTGTTGCATTTATACTACTGGCAGAACTTCAGTGCAGTACAAGAGGGACAAGAGCAACATGTTTTAATCTTTCTGACCCACAGTACACTCGAACGGCCCTGATCTACTCTAAACTATCCTGACAGGCGGAGTTCATGGGTTCACAAAGCCATGATTTGAAGCAGATTAATTTCCCCCTCCTGAAAAATCAATAATAAGACTAAACTGACCTCAGTTGACTGCCTTGTTGTTTGTATGTGTATGTATAAAGTAGGTTGGTATCTCTGAATGTGTGCGTATGTGTGTAGCTCCTCAGAGATTAGTCATCTGCATAATGGGATTAGCTGCTCCGACTGTACTCAGACATGACATGGGCTGAACTCTTAAATGTTAGCTTGCTAGCCTGTTAGCTGAGTTGGCTAAACAAGAGGAGTTCACACAGCTAACAAATTCCTGTTCCTGTGAAAACAGGGAAAATATCTATAAACAGTAGTTACAGAAAAACTAAATTATCTAAGGAGAACTTAGCTCTTAACTTAGATATGAACGACAGCCTTCATCACAAACTACTACTACTCTTGTTCATAAGGCTATCAGCCCCACCAACCATTGATGTTGTATTGTGTGATTAGAAATAATGAGCAAGGAGAATACAAAAGAAGGTATCTGGGCTTTGTCACTTACTACAGTAGGGTACCTTCTTCATGGTAAAGACCCTCAATCAACACATATTGCTAGAATTGTTATGACAAGTTGATAGGATTTTGTCTAGACTTACTCCCATCTTATGTTGTCTCCATCAAAGTCACGCATTTAACAGCTGCAAACTCACTATGATGGCCAGCTTCTTACCCACGTTCAAGGGTCAGGGCCCTAAACAAGTTGATACAACTTGGGTTTTCTGACATATTATACCATCTTCTGTTAATTAACTGGAAAGAAACCTTGAATATTTAATTGTTTTAACTGAGACATTTCCAAAATGAATTCACTTATGACTTGGAGGTTATTAAATCTACCAATTTGCAAGGCATTTTCAACAAAACAAAAAAAAGAGTCCTTAAAGCAAAGTATTGGAGCTACAGTTTTATCTGGCTCCCTTTGTTTAACATATAGGGACATGTTTTACTTCGTGGTCAGTGTCGAGGTGAATGAGTAAAGTTAGTGTTCTTTAGTGGATTTGTATTTATTTAGTGGACTTTAGTGGTCAACAGTCAAAGAGAAGTAGTTGGTTAGCCAATACAGGGAATAGACCATTAGCAGGCAGCTATCTTTAATGTAAAAGTCATGACTCCTGGCCCTGGACTAATTCCTCCTAATTACTCCTCTCGGTTGTCGGCCAGCCTCCCTGATCCTTAGCACCTCATGAATCAGGGACTGGATCATAGTGTTTCAGAAGGACACACATCTTGCTCCAAAATAATTTGAGAGGTGCCTATAACACTGATATATATGGATGCCAACCTGTACTTTAACTAACAGGCTTTGGAAACAGGTTGATACTGGTTAAATACTGTGAGAGATCATGAGACATGTGCCTTACGTATGTACACAGATACTATGTAAAATTACATTTTTGTTTGATTTAAAACTTTGAAGCTTTACAACCAACCAAATTGTGTATGCAACCATACAGAGCTAACAAAATATGCACCAAACTGTATGTGGTTTTACATACACCACACATTAATCCACAGGTGACGTTCTGCTGGTCATTCACTACTGACATTGATTTAACCTCAGTTGACCTTGCTACTCTCTACCATAACTACAAGACTCGGGCCATTTCCCTAAGTGAACCACACAGCCGGCGAGTCAGAGAATAAACTGTAATCAAAGTAAGTGAAGATACGTTACATTGACTGAGGGTGAAGAGTTGCGATGGTCCATCTTCACATGTAGCCCTCGCACTGGCCCAGTAGGTGTCAACCCTACTATAGGCAGGGCTATCCAAACACCTGCAGACTTAGTCCAGTTCTTCACAACAGGTGTGGATCTTTCGCTCACTCAAAAGTGAGCTAACCTGTGACAGCTGCGTTAGTCCTACGGCAGATACATAGCTCTGGGCTCAATAGTCCTACAGCTGCTTGGGAAGTTCTCTCCCTCCTCTCTTCTCCTCTCATGCCTTCTCCGCTGATTAATTTGTCAGCCGTGACCCCTCCTCACAGTTACATCACAGTGCCAGCTGGACAATTGCACAGATGGACGGATCGGTGGAATGATGTAGCGCAGAGTTTTCTGGCAAAATCCAGTAAAATAACCCAGAAACGCTAGATATACGAGGAACTCGTACTCATGCGCTCACTCACAGACTTGATCTCTCTTCTTCCTTCAGTCTTTGTGTGTCTCTTTCATTCTTTCCCCCTCTCTTTTGTCTACTTTGTCCCACCTAAAATAGCTCCACCAGTCTATTAGCAGCCTAAGGTAAGCCTCTTAGACTGTTGCTCTCTTGGAGCACGGGAGGCCAGAAAGGCCAAACAACAATCACATACTGATAAAACCAGGGTGGGATTTAAGACAGGATATATCAGAGAGGAAAAGAGGATTGGGCAAGATAGAGAGGAGTATACCGAGAGAAAGTAAAATCCACATCCTGTATGTTTGACAACAATCTCCACAAGTATAGATACTACTGAATATATGTGCTTGGTAGATGTTTGAAAACTGAGTATGTATTATTTGAAGGATTGTATTAAACACATCCAAGAGTATTGTACTGTAATCTTTAAAGTTACTACGAGGAACTTTCATTTTTGTGTTGATTTTGGCTGTCCCTGTGGACAAAAGCGGTAGTGTTTCTGAGCACCAGAGTCCATTTAGAAAACTTCTCATTTTACTGCAGCAGGGTCTGCCAGTCTCCCGTGCCTCCCTTCCCTCCAGCGGGCCCAGCAATACGGTCTGGGCTTCTAGCAGCATGGTGTCGGTGTTGGCTCTCAGCGCCTCCCGCCAGAGCTCCAACTGCCGGCTGAAGGCGGCAGCAAAGCCGGATCTGGGTCTATCCACGGTGGGCCGGTAACTGGAGTCTGAGATTAAGAGGTTTGTGGTGAACCTGCATAATTTCATCGAATTTTGCGCAGACTCTGACCCGGTGGCACCGATGACAAACATTAAGAATGACTAAAAATAGCCAATCTTCTCGTTGATGGTCTCGTTTGCTTGTGTATGTCATATAGGGGCTTCGTAACCAGTTCAAAGTTCCTTGTAGTAACTTCAAGTTTGATATTTATGTCAGGATTAGAGGTGCAACCGATTGAATCTATTTGTATCGTTGTTCCTATGTGTGCACTGGAAACTCATTGAATTTTTACTTTTATTATTGTTAATGTAACCAAATACATCTCTGATCAACCCAGTGCATTTAGGTCTGGATTCTAAAACTTGTTTTTCTGTCTACCCAGAATGCACATAGTAAAAGAGTCAAAGAGGGAGATGGGAGGAAGAAATGAATCAAGCAGGATGAGAGAGGATGAACGGATACATCCTCCAGCAGTAATCTGGCAGTCTTGAGCTCAGGGGACACCCTCTGTTTTATAATCCATTATCGTAATGAGATAAACGAGATTAAGCAGATGAATGTGAGATGGAATCCCTGCAGTCTGTTTGCATATATGCCAGCACACTGCAGACTTATTTGTATTTGTGTGCATCTGTGTGTGTCAGTCCTCGAGCACTTTCTATCATTCATCAGATCTCTTACAAGCATGCAGCTGCTTTCTTGAGTTTATTATTGTATTGTTATCAGACAGAATTAACATCTTTGCAGTGATAGTTTGATTCTCTGTCTAAACCTCACATTCCCTGTGTTAGCCAGCACGAGGGAAGGTCATCATGCTCCTGACAGCTAATAAGTAAACTCATGAACTGGCTCTAAGACAGTATTTCTTACTAAGGCGGCAGGGTCACCTACTGTAGGGGTCAAAGTGTTTGTACTTCAAGCAGACAATGTGATATAAATACTTAAGTAGAGTCCATGAATAAGCACAATCAAGACTGAGTCCATAATGAGATTGAGAGCGCCCCAAGACGCCAAGACTGATTTAACCACACATACAATGTATTGTGTTCTGTTACAGTAACTATGTTGATGATATAACCACAACAGTATCTCAGAATAAACTACTGTTTCTGAAAGTGCAGGATCAGGTGGCGTGGACAAAGTCTGTGAGATGTAGTGTAAGCACAAGCCAAGTCTAATGACTGATGAGAAGTTACAGCAAAGATCTGCACAGGCAGTATAGTTGTTGCTTCAAACAAAGTGTTCGAAAGGTCGTCAAACGGTGTCGTCCAAGAATTGTGGGACAATTTCCGTAACTTTCCGAAACCAACAATCCGACGAGAACGCTGGCCAGGTGTGCGGAGGTGCCAAAGTATGCAAGATTTGAACTTTTTCTCTCAAGCTCACTTTTTCTCAGCGCGAACTATAGCAGTGCAAACATGAATGCCTTTGAGAAGTGAGCAAACTTAGTGTGCAGCAAGCTTTTCAGCCTGCCTTCAAGCCTGGCCATGTGGGACAAATCTGAATACTTCTGTCTTTAGACGAGGTCAGAAGACGCGTCGTACAAACTCATTCAAAGCATTAACAGTTAAATTATCCATCCATCCATCGTCTATACTCGCTTAACCTCAGCTCACACTGGTTCTGCTGCTTTTATATAGGCCACGCATTTCTGTGCATAAAGTATGTGTTCAATCATGCCAGCCTTTTTTTTTTAGCCAAGCAATCTCTCCTGTCTTGAGACCAGTCAGTCAACCAGCGAATCAGTCAGTCATCTACACAGCCAGCCAGTCAGTCAGATAGCATAGCCTTTTGAAGTGTGTGTCCTATCAACCCAGTTTCCTGTCTCTCTGGGTGTCACATGTTGTGAGACCAACAGCTGAGCAACAGCTCGGCATTCCCATTAGAGTCGCTTCACTAGCTCACAGCCCGTTCCTGTAAGATATCACCTTATAGCCTGTTCATTCACAAAGTAAAGCATGCCATCTGTGCCAGAAGCAACATGTCAGCAATTAGATATGGCTAATTGTTTGCAGGTGCACTTAGTTTACCATCATTTACTAAGCCTGTAGTTTATCGGGAAATGCTTCATTTGGATGTCTTACAGTAAGTGTAAACCGCCCCCCCCCCCCCAAAAGGACTGCAGGTGAAAATCGTGCTATCCTCATGACAGTATATTATCAAAAAGATCATGTGAGGAATTCACACACAATTCACACAGAATTTCAACAATCAGGGACACTTATCACAAAACCTCGATAATTTAGTTATTAGAAAACTTGATATGAGGCTGTACGTCCACACCGCCACACCCTGTTTACTCTGTCTTGTCTGCCATCCTCCTCTGCTCTACTCCGATCTGCTCTCTTCCCGTGTCTCACCTTGGTAGTGAGGATGCAGATGCAGTCCATCCTCACCTGTCCGACTGGCAAACTTTCAGCGAAACATCCTCCGGCTGCAACTTCCACCACTCAGCCGCTTGTTGCTTTTGGTGACATCCTTCCGCCGTTTCTGTCTCCTCCTTATCACCCTCTTCTTTCATCCCTCACTCTTCTCTCTCTCTCTCTCTCTCTCCTCCCTTTCTCATGTCCCGTCCACCTGTCCTTTCATCGGAGCGGACAGAGAGGACTTCTCCGCTAAAATAGAGGCCGTCTCGGAAACATGGCAGCTGTCCCGGTGCACCTCCGCCCGCCCTCTTGTTTTCCAGCTGCTGTCTTCGTTTTTATGGCAGCTGGTAGCCACATTTTGACCTCAAAGAGTGCATGGCTCAGAATATATATCGGCACACGAAAAAAATGGCAAACATGCAGAGACGGGCGCAGAAACGCATACACATGGATGCACAGGCAAACACTCACGCAGACGGACGTGTATACACAGACATAAGCGCGCACACTACTTATGCTACACACACACCACTCTCTGCTTTTTATCAGGTCAGTCTCTGGCAGGAGGAGTGGGGGGGTTAGACTGAGTGAACAGTAACAGCGGTATAGCAATGGATGCTCTACTTTCAACTTTGGGTTATTGGCGAAGTTAAAGCCCCATATGCACCCTGAAGCTTCACACAAAGATGGGATTTCACTCACGCAGGATACTGGGCTATTTTTAGATACACAACATCACTACAATTGATGTTACTGTACTACACATACTATACAAGACCAGGGAAGCAGAGAGAGAACGTTGGGTGTCTCACATCCAAACGTCTTTCATAAAACAAACACTCACATACACCCAATTTTACATTTGTTTTTCCTGTCCTACTCTACTTCTGTCCAGCTCCACCCTCCTCTGGCCCTGCACTCATTGTTAGTTCTCTCATGATGCTCACTGCTGCCAACAGAGAGCTGTCAGTCTGTCTACTCTGCACTGGGGTTGTGCTAAATGAGTATTATTATTGGGTCTCAATTTCCTCTGCAGCCTTTTAACACCAGTAAACTCATTTATTAAACAGTCCAGTGATGGTTAATAAGAAATGCAAAAAATGTGTTTCATTTCATTCACTCTTCAGTCACTTAAGACAAAAACTAAATGAATCACCCCAGTTTCTAATTATTAACGGATAAATTAATTGGGCGGCAGTAGCTCAGTCTGTGGGGACTTGACTTGGGAAACGGAGGGTCGCCGGTTCAAGTCCTCGCACGGACCGAGTATGGAGTGTGGACTGGTAGCTGGATAGGGCAGCCTCGTCGTACGAAAAGGGTTGCGAATGACACGATAATGCGCAAGGCAAAAGCGTGTAATAAGACCGCCCTTCTTGCTTTATGCATGTAATTTTCCCACCATGTAGTCTGTACTGACTGCAATGTAAATACATTCATGTGAATATACTACGCTCAGAGCTATATACAGTATATGGCAGGCGGTCGAGTGGGGAGGTGGAGGGGGTCCAACAAACACAGGACTTTCAACCAGGAGACCAGTGCTTTGTTTAGAAGTTAAGTTAGTGACCTTTGTCAAGTGTTTTCCGTACTTATGTCTTTTGTATATGTATTTTACTTAGTTTAGGTGCTTATTTTAAGGCCAACCATGATGTTTTTCCTAGACCACCACCCTACTGCACCTTCATACATGTGTGTAATATTCATGCCGCTGCAAGGCTAAACGTGACACTGACACGATATTCTCTGGTGGACTGGCGGGTCTACTACACGCTTTGGCATGATACCGGGGTTGGGAGAGGTGCCAGTTCGTCCATTGCTCCTCATACTAGGATGGGTTAAATGCGGAGGCTAAATTCCAATGTGTACTATGCTGTGTACAATATAATGCGGGACAATAAAAGTTGATTTGCATTTATATTTTCAATTAGGAACGCCCGAACAGCACATGAATGTACCCAGAGTTACATTCATTGTGTATAACAACACAATACAAGCAGTATCTTTAAATCTTGCCCGATGCACATACAGTACAGCACTGTATTGAAAACAGCGTTAATACAAAGCAAAGTAAGTCAATATCAGCACAGTGCCCCGAGATGTGGACTGTCAGCAGCAGATCAAAGCAATGATGTGTGCCGTGTAAGTCCGTGTTCAAACAGCCCAAACCACACAAAACCATTTCAGCAAGATCAACAAGACAAAAGCACTTGTATGAACCCATCTCTGAGCTCGTTCTGCCGACTCTACAGGAGAATAAAATGTTACTGGACTGAATTGATTCCCCTTGTCATATTATGTAATGCAATGTGAGCCAATGTTCAAACAGCCATCCTGCATAAACGATCTGTCCATCTAACTTTGCTCTCTGCAGCCACCAGCAGCCTTTCCAAAATACTGGTTGAAGATTAGACATGTTGTCACTAGTAAAAACATGTTTGCCCTGTATCAAAACTATTTCCATGTAGGACAAGTGACATGAAGCAAAAAATCCAAGCTAATTCTATGTGAAAACCTCATGTTCTGTGGTTATTTAGTTATATTAAAACCACAATTTTCAGTATCTCCATGAAATCTTCTCTTGTGTGACTATGATTCTTCTATATTTCCCTTAGAGGGGGAACTGTGCTCCTAAATTCTTCATAAGCTGCATCCATAAATGACAAGAGAGCGTCAAACCAACTGTGTGCAGACAGGGGGGCAGAAACAAAACTTGGGGTAACACGGTGAAAGAAAAAAACCTTTGGAGCTAAAACAAAATGCCATTATCGAGAAAACCTAGTCTGTGATGATTAGGAATTTATCCAACCCTAGTTCTGACAAAAACACATCATGACAGCATATATCTTGCAAGCAATGTTTAGCCAACAACAAATGTATATACTAGCTGACAGATCCCACCCAAATAAAACCTGAATATGAAAAATCAGGCTATTAGGACCATGAAAACTACTAGGAAGTGTCTGCCACCTGACCATATAAACATCTAATGGGAGAATTACACAGTACATCACCAAACATGGCAAGCTCTCCTAGACACAAGGAGAAAACGGATGCTATATTTTCATTTAAAAAATAGTTCATATAAGACTCAGGAGAGGAAACATAACCTCACGCCCTTTCCAGAATGTTGCATCCCTACTTTACTGTAACCTCGAGGTTGCCACCCAACAACTGAGATCACCCATCAACTTCAGATAGGAGGCAATGCGTATTAAACCCTGCTATGAACTAAGGAGATATATTTCCTGTAGGATTCCTGAGGCACAAATACAACCAGAGATGTCTTACCTTGTTTGGGGTCAGTGGGCTTGTAGCCGGCCTAGGGCTGGCTGGACCACGGCTAGGGCTAGTGGAGGTGACTTTTACTGGCCCGGGGCTGGTTGGACTAGGAACAGAGATCAACGAGAGAGGGTGTCTAGAGGTGAACTCTGAAAACGGTCAGTTATTATTCTGTACTACTACACCTGGATTCACAATAGCAAAAAAAATGCAGTGTTGTGTTCTATCTGTCACTTAACCCACGTTGACATACATTCATTTTCATTATAAATAGCATGACATTCAATAGCTAACATCATTTTGTGTTTATGCGAGTTTTCAATTAGAAATAATAATTTTAGGCATTTTTAAATAGAATAAATGCACATTTTATTCATTTCTATCACTGACCGAACAGAAATTGAAAGAGTTAACATGTATCCAGTTTGTCAGTCTATTAGTTTTGCTGTCTTAACCACCAGGGATTGTGTAAATCTTTCTTGAAATGGGTTTTGTGTTTTCAATTTTGGTGGAAATAAATAGACTAAATTAGTAAGTTGGCATGAGCAGCATAGCTGCAGAACAACAGCTGACCAAATATAGAAAAGGACCACCTGTCGTAACTTCACCAAAGGGAAATTAAAGAAAAAGCTATCATAGTTCGTTGCATATTGTTTATTCTTCTACATTATATTTATTCAAAGTATCATTAACCAGGATTGTGACAGTGTCAGCACCCTGTTTGATCAAATTGTGACTGAAGTCATACTTTGTTTTGTTCTTTTGTCCACATCTTTGGTGTTAATTGCTTATTGCCGTAGTGTTTTGCACTGAATTTTCCAGAGATAATTAATCAATTGAGTGTGTTACACTGTCAGTTAACAGTTGTAAAGTCTTGCTAATATACCCTAATAACAATTAAAGTATATGGATGTTGGACATACCTCTTACGAGGCCCTTTAGTCAAAGGCCCTGGAGGAGCTGTGGGGCTGCGGCTGCTGAAGTTAAATTTTCCCCTGTCGGGGCTAGTTGGACTCGTGCTTGGAGTGACTTGGCGTACGCCTGGGTCCTTGCTGGTCGCAGGAGTTGTAGGGACTTTATCTGTGACTCTGTTGAAACCTGGGCTGGTGATAGGAGTGGTGCTGGTGGGGCTAAGTTTGTCTGGAGTGGTTGGAAACACAAAGCCTTGGACGGTGCTGGAGACGAGGGCTGAGACAGTCACCAGGCTGAGGTCTGGAGAGATAGAATCGCTTTGCGGATTGATGTAAGTGACGGAGCTTTCTGAAGAAGCATTAGAGTTGGTGGCAGTAAGATGTGGCTTTGTTCCATTCGGTGATGCTCCAGGGGTTGTTTTTATGGAGCCAGTGGGGGTTTCTGCACCGTTCGCTGCGACTCCGGGGGACGTGGCAGCAGAGGGAGAAGACGGAAAATGAGTCTCCGATGCCAGTGAGGTGGAGGCTCCAGGGTGGACGGGAGGAGGAGGAGCATGATACTTGATCTTGCCTGGCTCTGACTGGGGTGTAATGGACGGAGTTGTAGGGGAAGACGGCTTCGATGTGGGTCTCCCGGATGGGAGTGGAGCAGCATGGGACTTGATTGACTTGGGTTTGGGGGTCAGGGGGGAATTTGGCTGGGGTGATCCTCCAGAAGCCTCGGGGCTCAGGGGACCAGAGGAGGGCTGTGGCTGGACTGAGAGCTCTTCTAGCAGGTTACCGGAGGCAGGGAGCATCCACGGACCATCTGTCTGGTCCACAGAGCACTTGCTGTCTGCAAGGAGGGTCAACTCGTAGTACTCCTGAATGTCTGGAAGGAGAAGAGCAGAGATTAGAGATAAGATGAGTGACTGAAGGGTTTAGTGGATTAGTAAATGAGGTAATGACATATTGAAGGGATGAATGAATGACTGTATAAATGAAATACTAACTAATTACAAAATAAAATGAATGAATGAATGAATAATTAACTAAATATCACTACATTGGGGTAATGTTTTCTCCAAAGCATACAGAGCAGTAAAGCTAAAACAATGAGTTGATAAGTCAAAAATTAAGCTCCAATTAAATTGATGATCAGTTAATCGTTTCAGACATTCACCACTCAAAAACATTTTCTGGTTTAAGCTTCTCTGAACTGATGATTTACTGCTTTTGTTGTTTCATATCATTGTAAACTGAGTATCTTTGGGTTATGGACAGTTCATTGAAGACTGAAATGTCACTTTGGTCTCAGGGAAGCTGTGATCGACATTTCTTTTTTGACATTGTATAGACTGAACAAGGGTTAAGGTGGGTGATCTTGAGAAACTAGCAAGAGTACACTAGATTTTTAAAAATGATGCAGCCGAAAAAACCCCGCCCAGTGTTGCCAACTCTTTTCCAATTAAAGAAGATAGCAGCACTAAATCCCTAAGTCCCTAAATCTAGAGAGAAATTCGCCATGTCAGCAACACTGACAGTCCGTCGCTTCAAGCCTTTATCATTACAAACATAAACATATATACACAACAAACATGGCTATCGTTAGTAATCACAGCTGTCAAGCTAGCAGCTTGTGGAAGACTCCGGTGACGTGCAATGGCTGCACGGACAGAGTGCGCGCCAATCATTGCTCATCCAATCATTTCATTCGGGCCAAATGAAATGATTGGACGGTTTTATTACAGTCCTGTGACAGCCACTGATACAGGATTTTTTTTTTCCTTTTTTTTGTCAGAGGATTTGATTCATTGATTGCTTTCGGGAGGTTAATGAGAATTTCAACTAATATAGAAAAAAACGTTTTAAAATCTTTACCAACCCTGCCTTTAATGGAAATAATCAGCGGTTGCAGCCCTGTAAAGCTGTAGAAAACCTTAATCACTATTGTAAGTTGTACATTGCTTTCATATGCAAGCAAATTGAAGCTGATCTCAAAAAAGTCTCAATTATTTTATTAGGTACATGTTAGAGAAATCAAAGGATACACAGCTAATACACTGTTGACCTCTAGTGGCAGCACAAGGATACTGCCACGGTGCCAACATAGTTACAGTATATAGAGCAGTAGTTCCTGAAGTATCAGGGTTGCCCACTTAAAAGAGGAATATTTCATTCTACTGTCATTTCCCTTTTTAGAGGTAACCACACTGACAGAACGCATCAGTGACTGTTATGATTAGAGGTTTAACTTCTCCCTCTCTGCATACAGAACCGGCAATACTACATTTAATCAAAGCTCAGGCTGCTCACTCAGATAAGTTTGGTGGTCATAAAAGAGATGATGAAGAGGTACAGTATGTGGATAGAGGACAAGGAATACACAGATAGTTGGAGGAGGACGTGTAAAGAGAAAAAGGAGAAGAGTGGGAATTTAACTGTACAATACATAAAAATGACCATAAAAAAAGCAGCAAAGATGGAAAGTACGGTAACACATAATCACATTCATCGACGTAGAGTATACTCAAACAAATTACATAATAGATGAAGTCGAATGTCTTCAACACAAAAGAAATCAAGGATCAATAATACGGAGAGGAAAAAAAGAAAGACTGCGCTGTTTCAAGATAAAACTTTAACACCAGAGACGGCTCGATTAAAGATCAAAATCACAAACAGGAACTCAGTCTCATGTTTAGTGAACAGCATACACACACACACACACACACACACACACACACACACACACACACACACACACACGCACGAACACAAAACAGAGAAAGGAGTGGCGTGGCACAAAGCAGGTGGGACCAGGGACTAAGAACCAGTTTGTTGAATCACATGCGTTTTCCTTCCAATAAGCAACAGTTTGCCACAAGCAGAACAAACCAGTTAGACACAGACTGTTAACTCTTGGGAGGAATTTATACTTGCCACACATTCTCTAAATTTATGCAGACTTTCTACAGAGGGGCCCTGTGTTTTCTGCGACAGGCCACATCACGCCTACATGTTTGTGTTCTGATCTCTATTTTCTGGTGAACAGTCATGTGATGGCACGAGATCTTGTAGACACCGCGGAAACTAGCGCTACCACAGTGCTCCTCTTCTCTTATGATCAGTCTTGCCCTCTGTCTGCTGGCCTACAAGCCTACTGTCTTATAGCCAAACCTTCTTATCTTTATTTGGACAAAAGCTCACACAAGTGCACCTGACCTTCAAGCCTTCATATACAGTCCCGAACACACGGTATCCTTCCTGACTGACACACTGCACTGCTCCGTCAATGTTTAAGACAACCGAACCTCGCTGCAATGAGTTCATGAGCTTGTTGTGGAGACCGGCACAAGAACCAAGCTAGTCAGTTCACCTAAATCACAAAAAACAGTGGCATCTAGCCATACAGAAAGTTTCTGTTATATTTGTAATGCAATATGCTTTGAAGAGAGCATCAACAAGTTTCTCTTTCAGTTCAGTTCCCTGTCGGAAAGTGCTGTCCGACGTCAAGATAAAGCGGTGAAAATATTCTAAATACAGCGTACACTTAAACAGATATAGTTTTTTTTAGGTGAGCCTTCCTTTTAGGTGGCTAAAATGTGTTTTTCTGCTGCCCCCATCCACAGCAGTACATTGCTTTGCTCCTGTCTCGGTATTCGTGTCTGTTTCTCCAAGCTGGGGGGCGTGCCGACCGCCGTCTACTGTAGGTAATACACTGACAATGGATAAGTACCTCATACAATACCAATTTAGAACACTCAAACTATCCCTTTAAATACCTTGATTTCTGATAATATGCTGTAAAATGTGGCCTGGGGCAGAAATATAAAATACAGATGTCAAATTCATGCATTAAAATCAGCAGCTCACATTGTAATACCAGGCATAAGTGGATGTGTAGAGGAACAGTGACTGGCTGGGTATGTGAACAAACAAACTTACCAAGCAGAGCGTTAAAGAGCTGACTTTGGAAGACATTGATGACTCTGTCCAGAGACTGATGCAGCTGGGAATCTTCCTCCACATGGCCCTCCTTGGTCCGGCTCTGGTTCTGCTGTCTCTGGTCCAGTTTGGCCCGATACTGCTGGAGAAGCTCCAGGGCTCGCTGAGCATCTAAATATAAAATATAAAAGTAAATAACAGAAACCCTTTTCCCCATAACTAATGACAGAAAAGGAGAGGTACAATTCTCAAGGCAGTCTTAAGCAGAACAAGGAGACTATTGTCAATTTAAAGCATCTACTTAATTGAGGATTACTGTGGTTAAACACTCTGGCTGGTTCGACCTCACAGGTCTTCATCAGGGTGAAGTTAATAAGAGACAGATTGATATAACACCTGGCTCCATATAGTGAGCGTAGACTCAGGTGTGCCAGAAGAATGTTTTCTTTCCCTTTCCGTCTCAACTACTGCCAGTTTTCAGTGTTTCACATCAATGTTGAATTGCAAATTTGACAGCAACTAAAAATGAAAAGTATATAAGGGTAAGTTTATCCTCAGCTCCTGACGAAATATCAATTAATATTACAATAAAACTGAAACAGAGTTTTGAGTGGTATTTTTTAAATGATAAGGGAAACAGTGGAAAATGATGCAGCCTGTGTATGGCACTATTAGGCCTATCTGCATTCTGTGAAATGGTAACTACTATTAAGTTTTATTACTTTTATTACTACCGTCTGATACAGAAAGGACATGAGGGCAATAGAGTTTATGGTGTGAAAGAAGGGTGCAGACTACATGGCACTCTGAACAGCTGATTAAACCGGAAGCATTGACAGCATCAAGGTAATACAAACACATGCCGCTTTCTTTGAATGCCAAACATATCTATAAGCATATATATATACATAAAGAAGAACATGCTTTCATATATTATTCAATTGCACATTTGAATGCAGCATGCAATTAACATTAGGGCAGAGTCAACAAATCTTGAGCTCTCTCTTTTTCCATGCGTTTGCAGACCAACTAACAGCTTGTAAACTAATAAAAGCAGATAAAAAATGAGAATAAAACACCGCTTGGTGGATAACTAGCGTGCCGAATTCATCACAATGTCTGAATAATGAGTAAAATCCCTTAAGATATGATGTATACGTTGTGTGCATGCACCAATAGACGCTTCAGCGTTAAATTGCGGGTGTTTTAGATGCAGTAAGTTTCAGGAGAAGCAGAGGAGCTTCACCACCGCAGCCTGTCAGAGCGGTTAAAACTGATTTAGCCTGATCGATATCGTTTCTTTAACAAAATAAAATATGTGAGGGGATGTAGGCCGACTACAGAGATAGATATAAAGACCAAAAAAAAAACATTTTTACCTTTCTGTCGCACAGGCATGGTGACACGCGCTCAGTCCTCCTCCCCGGGGCTCGTGTGTGTGTGTGTGTGTGTGTGTGTGTGTCGCTGTGACAGATGTGTGTGTGTGTCTGTCCCGGGACAGCCTGCCTCCGAACTGGGACACCAAACCGACACCGCGACAGTCCTCACCACCAACCTGTCTTCTCCTCAAATGAAAAGCTTTAAAAAGTGTTAGAAAGTCCAATAAAACCGTCACAGCGGCGGAGAGATAAAAGAGACTTTGATATCAAACACTGACAGTCGCGCGCGTGGACTTCGAACCCGGAGCTTGTTGTTTCTTCTTCTTCTTCTTCTTCTTCTCTTTCACTTTAACTGTGTCGCTTTGGTTCTAACTTGTCCTCCATTTCTTCATTCAGGTGACTTGACTCCCAACGCAGTCCGACCGGTTCTTAGGCGGGATGAACACACACACACACACACACACACACACACACACACACTCACACTCACACACACACACACACACACACACACACACACACACACACACTCACACTCACACTCACACACACACACACACACACAGACAGACAGACACACACTCACACTCACACACACACACAGACAGACAGACATACGCACGCACGCACGCACACACCCACTCACACACACACACACACACACACACACACACACACACACAGACAGACAGACAGACACACACACACACGCACACACACACATGCACACACACACACACACACACCTCCAAAACCCCATGAAAGCAGGTTTTAGAGGCTCTTCCTGTCTTCCAGTAGCCTATCTATGATGGTGGTATTGCCATGTTAAAACCATATTGTGTGCAGTGGATAGGTTTATTCCAGATCGAATAGGCCTACTGGATGTAATCCATTCAACTCTACCTTACACAGTTGAACTAGTTGGATAAAACTAATAAATACATAGTTGGAATAGTTATAGCTAAAACTAATAAATACCTTACGCAGTTGAAATAGTTAGGTAAAAGTAATAAATAAATACCCTACCTAGTTTAAATAATTAGCTAAAAGTAATAAATAAGAAGTTGAAATAATTAATAAAAGCAATAGATACGTAGTTGAAATAATTAGCTAAATAGGCCTAATGGATCTCATCCACTCAACTCTGAGTATAGATTTAGGTTTACAAACACTCACCAAGAGAAACCTCTCCCTGACCTAACCTGCTCCCGATGTTTTAGGCCACCACTGCTAAATGATAGTTACCATACATTTGTTGACTAACTTGGATGTTGAACTGTAGGCTACACAGATATGAAACAAAAAGGCTAGTCGGATAAGAGCAAAAATGTATTTTGTGTGTGATGTGTGTATGGTCTATTTACTGTAACTTAGTGTCCACATGCATGCACATACAGAAACACTACTACAATCTAAAAAAGCAAGGTGTATTATAGGGAGCCAATAGAAATGTCACAGGTTTAATCCCTTCAGCTGTCCGGGCAAGTCCCTGCTGTGAGGTTGGTGTTATTGTCATGGTAAACAGCTTTATTGTGTTGAGTAAAGCTTCTCTATCCCAGGCTTGTCCCTGTCTCTCTAAGCCCAGATCCATGTCAACTACAAGGGCCTAGTTTACCCAAAACAACACCTCTTAAAGTGAAAAGAAAACCAAAAGTCCCCAGTAAGTGTATTAAGAGTGTGTCTCTGTCAGACCTTTTTCGGTTAAACAAGAGGCTCAGCGGAAAATCAAAAGTTAAAGTCAATGCCTTAGGCTAGCACAAGAGCTAACACAAGCTAACGGCAAACTAACACTTTACACCTCTTTAATAGGCAACTAGCATTATCTCAAACATAATACAGTTTGATAAAAATAAAGAACATTTCATATGTGAATACGATTTGTATGGGAGATTGGGGACGTTTGCCTTTTAACTACAACATTTTATAGTAGGCTACTGTGTCTTGCTAATAGTGACAACTTTCTTGTGTTTCCAAGTAGCTAGTTGTTAGCTCCGTGTTTGGCTGCTGCCGTAGAGCAGCAGCCAAACAAAATAGTTTCAAAACTTACCACTTGAACGCCAAGCATATTGTGTACACGACTTCCCATGTTGTTGTAAACACAAGCTCACGAGTTTCATTTGAAGGCACCAAAAGGAAGAGTCTAACATTTTGGAAAATATCATTGCCATCTTACCCATAGTCAGATGAGAAGATGAATATTAAATGCTTCTTTGTGCATGAAGCAGAGGTAGGGATGCAATTAGCCTAGCTTAGCTCAAAAATGAAAAACATGCCTCCGTATTTCATTCCATATCTCCGTCACAGGATCAGCAATCTATGCAAAAAGAGGCAAAATCAGAAATTCAAAGTTACTGCTGGACACACATTAGTCCTGCATGTTGGACACACTATACTGTCTGTCTGTGTATATGTCTGTAGTGCTGAGACTGTAGGGACATTTCATCTGCATACATACACACACATTTACGAAGGCAGCAGCTGAATGCAGGTCATGGACGCGGTCTCTGGTATTGTTATTGATCAGGTCAAGAGCTTATCGACAGCTCTGCTCGGTGCACAAAAAAACTCTGGCTTGGAACACACACAAACACTCACACACACACACACACACTGATGCCAGCATAAATTATGAGCCGGCGTGGGGAGAAATTTATGCATGATTGTGTAAGTGGGTTGGTCAGTCAGCACACAGAAGTATCATTCTGTACAAACCAGTGCGTAAAAGACAGAGTAAAGAGGAAAGGGAACAAAAGGACGTCATTCTGCTTTTGGCAGTGCACGTGTGTGTGTGTGTGTGTGTGTGGCCCACTATTACCCTCTATTGTTAATTGTCGGCCTGCACCACAGTAAGCAGAGTTGTTCTACAGAGATACTGATGCCAGGAGAACAGTGGGGTATGGTACAAGGCAGACGAGGGGAAGACAAGTTTAGCCAATGATATCTTATCATCTAGTCATGCATCTTATTACAGAGTATATCCAGCCGATTAGATTGTTGTCAGGCTATTAAATAGGCATTATCAGTCGCTATAAGCCCCATAGATGTGGGTCAATAGGGGGCCTATACACCCTCTAGTATGTTTTATCATCCATCCACATGGTAGATCACCGAAAGAAGGTATAAAAGAACAAAACAGCGACCTCTAGCGACCTTAGTTATTTAGCAGAAGCGGATGTAAGGTGCTGTAGTATAGACAGCGTGAAACTCCATAAGGGGTGGAAGTTGGGGACGATAAAGAAGTTGCAGTTTTGTTGCCTAAACCTAAAGAAGTTGCAGTTTTGTTGCCTAAACCTAAAGAAGTTTTAGTTTTATTGCCTAAACCTAAATAAGCCCTTTTTTGTTTGTGTTTGAAACATAACGTTTCATTCAGTTTTACATCAGAATGTGTTGCTTTTAAGTTTCACTTTTACAACGTAGTAGGCCCTTAATGACCCACATCTATGGTGCTTATAGCGACTGATAACGCCTATTTAATGGCCTGATAACAGTTGCATCGGGTGCAGCATATCACAATGTAGTGGCATATAATAATTAGTTAGCAGCAGTTAGTGAGCGGCAGTGGTAGAAGAAGTACTCAGATCCTTTACGTGAGTAAAAGTAGCAGTACCACAGTGCAATATTCCATTACAAGTAAAAGTACAGACATTGCATCAGCAAAATGTAATTTTATAATAAAAGTACTTATTGTGCTGAGAAATAGCTTATGTGAGTTTTGTAGGTCTATTTTTATTATTGGATATTGGATTTCTTATGCATTAACAGCATTTTAATGTTGTAGTGTTGGAGCTAACTTTGACTACTTTATAGATCGGTTCGTCTAATCTATAACAATGCATCATATTTTATCACCTGCTATCTGCCATAAATGTATGGAGTAGAAGTAAAAAGTATAAACATTTCTTAATTGGCCATAAAATTGACTAAGTATTTAGTTTCCTTGTCATTAATGGGTAATAAGGTCGTGAATAAATCAAGTTCAAATTATAAATATATGGTTTAGGACTTTGTGAATGCATGAACAAGCTCCAGTTCCATTTCAACATCCTTATGTAACTATAATTGATCAATAACTGATACATTTTTCAGCTGCATGTGCTGTGTGCAAAATCCAGTAGGAGTTTTATACATAATACTCACCACAACGAACCAAACTTTTCCTTTGAGCTGCATAAAAATACAAACGCTGACATGGTTGTGTACCTTAATGAGAAACTGTGAGGCAGCCGTCCCTCTGTAATCCACAGCTCAGATAAGTGTCGAGACCTAGATGAGATGGACGGATGGAGAGGGATGAAGAGGCTGTTAGACTAATGGACAGAGAGACAAAGGAGCATCTGCTGAGAAGATGAGAGCCTCACAGAGAAGCAGAGGAAGCTGAAATCTCCTAGTCATCTGTCTCTCCTCGTTCCTTTCATTACCTCATCCCTATTTCTCTATACCTCCCTTCTTTATCCATCCTATTCATCCCTGCTTATTCTTCTATCACTTTATCCCTTTATCTTTCATTAAAGGGGACCAGTCATGCTTTTCCCCTTTCTTTTAGTGTGTTATATATATTATTTTGTTCATGTAAAAGGTCTGCAAAGTTACAAAGCCCAAAGTCCACGCCAAAGAGAAACACTGCTCCTAGACTGCCTGAAACTCCTTGTTGAAGTCCTGCCTTTTCTACCGTAATGTGTCACCAAGTAACACATTTGCATAACGGCAAGTTTGGCACGCTCTAAAACAAAGCTAGTTAGAGCGGAGCTTGAGTGGAGTCCGAAGAGTTTGGTTTGGTTGACCAATCACAAGAGGGTGAAAAGAGGTGCTGCAGCACAGCCGGTATGAGAAAAGTAAAGCATTTCTTTGAGCATTAAAGCATGTAAACATGTTCTAGTAGAAACCCCAAATACAAATATGCACCTGAAAATAAGCATAATAGGTTCTCTTTAATATTTTTTCTCCCTTCTCATTCCTTTCCTTCACCCCGTTCTCTTCCTTTTTTATTTTCTGCCTTTTTTCTTCCTCCGTTCCTTTATTTTCTTTCCTTATTTCTTTCCTCATCCCACTCATACAGCACTTCATTCCTTCATAACTTTCTTCTTTTTTCAACACCTAATTTACCCTATTTTTGTCTCATTCTCCCTTTTCTCCACACATCTTTTATCTCTTTCTACAGCGATAAAGATGCATGCATACAGTAGACGAGCAGACAGAGAGATATCCCTAAAGACAGAGCTCAGTGCACCAGGAGGAACCCAGATTACCAATAGTGACATTTTTATTATTTGTACAATAGAGACTTTAGTACATTATTCAAAACACTTCTTATATACTGAAAAAATGGTACGTCCCAAAGCCCAAAATGGCTCCAGTATAATCGCTGCACAGCATTTTTTCAATTTTATACATATATTATTTTTTGTAAAAACTGTATCTTAAATAGTATGTACAGATAGCGTCTGCAAAATGCATTCTAAACACATGATATATATTATATATACTTCTGCAATTACATTTCTCCGCATTAATACTCAAAACTTAAAACTGGAAGGATTTCAACTTGCATGTGCAAATAAATAAAGAAATAAACAGTTCTGTTAAATCGTCACTAAAATTTGTCCAACTTATAACTCGACAGCGGTTTCTCTCTTCGGAGGTCAAAGTACTTTTTGTCACACAACAGAAGAAGCAGCATTCAAGTTGGGTAGGTGTAGGTACTGCAGAAAGCATGAGTACATTCACAATCAATATGAGTCATTTAAATTGGATTTCATTCACAGCTATGTACAGTGACACCGTCCTCAGCATTTGTTCAGCTCTTATGTAGTTTAAACACATAGAAAATGACTGTTTTTTATAGTCATATACATATATATATAATATATATTTGTATAACACAAATTCACAATTACAGTAGAAATACATTTTATACAGTTTTGGATAGTACATGTGTAGGTCTCCAAGTCATACTGTGCGTACTTCCATCCATAACTTTGTTATAAGTGTCATTATTATAAAATATCACAATTTTTGAGCAAAGCTAAGGTATATCAATATATTTAGAAAGAATTACCTGAAACATGTAGTAAAAAATAATTATATTATCAAACCTTTTTCTCTGTTCTCATCACAATATCTTTGTTATTTCAAACTCTAAATAGGGTTGGGTGGGTGCCTGTGGTTCAGATCAAGTCTCTCAACCACGAGGCTAAGCTGTACCATTTTGCGTCCCTTATATTGAATTAACTAACGCTTATTAAGAGGGTCGACACAAAATGGGCACAGCAGGATGACACTGTCATGTCAAGTAAAAGCAAAGGACAGTGGAGGATGTTGTTTTGCTCTGGATGAAACATCAGATGTTCTACAGAACAAAACAAAACTCACCGCCGTGAAACGTCTTCAAGACACGTGTTGCATTTACACGAAGACAGAAAATGAACCTCTTCGCTCTTTTTTTTTTTTCTTTTTTCCTGTGGTCACTTCTGTCACGTCTATACAGTTTCTGAAGCATGACCGTTAAGGTTTGACATGGCTCCAGAAACCTCTCGTACGATCTCAGTTTACATCTGAGTCTACATTATTTTCTTTCCCTATCCGCATCTCATTTTGAAAATTTAACCAACCAAGTTGGCAAATCTACATCTCCATGTACACCTAGCGTTAACTAGCATCTCCCTCAGGTTACAAAAGATACACTGAAATTTCAAGTGTAGCCAAAAGCCTTTGTGGCACAGATCAGATCTTTCCCTGATTGTATAAAAAAAGGCGGAATCTGTTTGACTGCAGATTTACCCATTAAGACAGTATTATTATTGATCCTTGTAGGGACAGTCTCTTTTCTCTTGTTGCTTTCTGCAGGGAGGTCAGAGGTCGGGACACTTCGGCAGAGCGGATACTTGCTGACACTTAGTCTGCATTCACACCAGATCACGATTCGCCTTAGGGTTGTGTGGCGGTGCGGGAGAGTCACATTAATGGCCCATTGACTGCAACGATTAACAACGCCTTTTGTTCCCTCACGGCTGGGCTGTACAGCTCTGGATCGCTGGTTACGTGATTGGCCACCGCAGCGTGACGTCGGGTTGCGTTTCTCCAAAAGTTGATTCTGTTTCTACTTTTACGCGGCAGGCCGCTGCGGGTTTTTTCCGGCACCCCCTGCGGCCGCCGCAGCCGCAGTCCAAACGCACTACCCCCATTCAAAATGAATGGGATGACCTGCGTTTTCGCCGCAACGCCTGATCTGGTGTGAATGCAGCCTTAGATTTGAAGGCCAAATGTTAAAAAAACAGTTCCCCTACTCACTAAAAGCCAAGCTGCTGCTCTGTCTGTGTGCAGGATCAGATCTGGGCCACAAAGCGGTAAAGCTGTGATGTTTTGGGCCTGTGTGTAAATACAACCAGGGAGGGGGCAGAGGGTCCGTAATATGGCACCAACTACAGAACATCGGTCTCACTGAAACTCAGCGGTATAATACATCTAAAGTCTTCTACAGAGTAGAGAACGCTAGAAGCCAACAGAAAATGGCTGGCTGACAGTGACCGATGATATGAAAGCATGCTGTGACTTTATCATACAACTCAAAGAGCTAAAAAAAAAAGGATGCAACACTGCTGTAACAATACTAGAAAACAGGACTTCAAAATATGGCACAGATATTATGAATAATGTTACAGTGTGTGTGCGTGTGTGTGTGACTGGTTTTAATATAGCAGTTGAATTGTAAAATCAGGCTAGAATATAGACAGGGCTTCATTATGAATAGTGCACAGAGCGCACCATTGCATATGTGTTGTGTATGGGGGCACATACGTCTACTGTATATGTGTGTGTGTGTTGCCTTTTAGCTCACGTGCATGGCAGTGTGTGTAAACATTAGCATGACTCGCTCGATAGATGGCACTGTAGGACAAGTTAGGCTCTGCTTAAAATCTCAATGGGCCGAGCCTCAGAAATATTGCTTTAGCTCTTTTCAGTACACCTGTGCAAGCAACAGTTTTAAAAAAGAAAAAGTAGCAGTAATGAACTATCAACAGTGTTTTCTTTACAGAAAGAAAAAAAAAAAAAAAAATCAGTGGTATACTTTAGAAAAATTGTCCATTTGGAGAAATAATCCCTGTATGTTCATAAGAGAGGATTCAGAATGTGGTTTATCAACAATATTTATATGAATCATAAACTTCTGTCCAGGCCCCAAGGAAAGCGCAGCTCTAGAAAGCTGCAGCTCTATATATGTACACAAGGCAGAAAGTCTTAAGTTTTCAATTTCTGTACACTGGAGGCAATAAGACCTGCAGAACAGAACAGAAGACAGCGGGAAAGAATAAAAAGCAAGACAGCGGAGGGAAAGAGAAGAACAGAAGATAAAAGTCAAAAGAAAAGACAACGCAATGAAGAATATGGAGTGAATCATGTGCTACGCCAAACCAAATTATTACTAATCTACCATGGACCGCAAAATAAAAGGCAGTGGAGAAAACAAACTATTCAGACTGACTGATCAGATGACTGCCTAATTAACGACCACAAAATCCAAACTGCAGCAGCCCTGTAGGAACTCAAAGAGTCCTCTTCAGCCGTCGATCGGGTCCCTGACCGCCGCTAGACAGAGGAGCCGATGTGTTTCCTATGGTACATTTGGCACTAGTATTTGCCCTTGGTCCAGCAATAGGCAAATAAACGTCTGTGTGTTCCCCTAAAAAGGTAAAAAAGGCGGCTCATTTTCTCAGTTCCACAAGCCTCCAGCGGAGGGCAGGTGGGGTGGCGTGGGATGGCGATGAGCAGAGTAGAGAAGCGCTGTTGTTGTTGTTGTTGTTGTTGTTGTGTTTGTTTTGTTTGTTTGTTATAAAACTATTTTTTTTAGCACGTGCTGCTGTCTCTCAGAACCATCAAGTCCACCGTCCGCTGGAAACTCTTCAGCAGAGAGACGGCTGTCTCGTGCTCCATGTGTAAAAAACTATGTCCGTTAGCCTGCAAGGCAAACACGCAGCACAGTCAACAGCATGTGTGTGTGCATGGATGTATAGAGAGGTATGTGTGCTGCAGTATTTCCATACATATGTGTATATGTGTGTGTGTGTGTGTGTGTGTGTGTGTGTGTGTGTGTGTGTGTGTGTGCGTGTGTGGGAGGATGGAGGGTCACTGCCATCATTATCTCAGTAACACATCACTGTTGGGGAAAAGAGAGAGAAGAGGAGGAGCTACACAGTCATGCTGTAGAGAGAGAAGGGGTAAAGACAAAAAAGGGCTTTTAGATGAGTTCATCCAGCTAAACTGTACATCTGTGGAGAGAAGATGAAGGGGGAGGAAAACACGACAGGAATGGGGGGGAAGAGGAGAGGTAAATCTGTCATGGTAAAGTGCGAGCATCTCACAATCCTCACGCTTCCTTTTGGACTTAATACTGGCACTACTTTGAATTAATAGCTACAGTAAATATTAGGGATGTGCATTACAAGCAAAAATACTATTCGAAAATCATTCGAAATTCGATTATTATTCGGAAAATCCCCCCGCCACGTTTTACCGGTAGTAACATTACTACCAGGCAGCGCCTGCAACGGTTAATACAAGGGAAGTATATATTTTTTAAGATGGGACGAATAGTCGCATAAACTATTCGATTTTTTTTATAATTAACGACTATTCGAAAAATCGAAAATCATAACCCATCCCTAGTAAATATATAAATAAAGTTAATATTTATGAATAATTTCTGTTTAGTGTTTATTGATTTAATTTGACTGACTACATGGAAGAAGTTGTTTCAATAGCATTTTGTTCCCCCCTTGGAAAGTATCCCTGCAAGGTGTAACAATGCACCACTTCAGCATTAAAATGAATGTACTCATGTTTACTTGTATGCACCCATGTTTGTTTTTTCACAACTTATTATATTATATTTCAGAGAAACAATCTAATCATCTGAGACCAAAGCTTTTTGGCTCGTACCTGTCACCAGGGTCATAAATATCCATGTGTGAATGCCCCATTTGATGTATGTATATATATGATTGGTTGTTTAACTGTTTTCTTTCATGCTCATTCGATTTAAATGTTCTTCGTGATGTGTTTTCTGATGATCCTGACCACAGATACAAGCAGAACCTCTTGCTCACAATAATGTTGTGCCGGAAATCACAACTTTTCTTCAATATCTAAGTGGTCACCACTGCAGTCTCACAGTAGTTACAACCAACAACACTGTATGATTAAGTAGCTTAAACCAGAAGTGTGGATCAGACTGGATTCACTAATTTGATAACTTAAGGACTCGACTTGACAAAATCAAAAAAGTCTTGCAACTCGACTTTAACACCAAAGACTTCACTTGGACTTGAGCTTTCTGACGTGAAAATACTTGATACCTTCCCCCAAGCCCAAAGATTAAAAAGTATGTCATCTAAAAAAGTGTCCATTCATTTCCTGAATCCACCAACATTAACGCTATTCTTTCCCAGCAAGTCGACACTTAATCCCTCAGATCCACTTTGTTTGAACCAATCCGACAACATCGAATCAAGCTGCGGGAGAGAACCACGAAGAACTAACGTTACGTTACTGAGCGCCAGTTGGAAAAAAATGATACCAAAGATAATTTCGTCCGCGTACAAAAACGAACTGCAGTATGCAAAACGTGTGGGTCGAAAAATACAGACAGAGACGCAAACGGCATTACGTTTGATGAAGAGCACATTAGGACTTGTTTAGGACTCGAAACTCAAAAATTAGGACTTGAGTGCAAAGACTTGAGACTTAGTTGTGACTTGCAAAACAATGACTTGGTTCCACCTCTGGCTTAAAGTAAGTTGAGCCTTGATGTCTCAACAAAATGGCCCTCAAATCCTTTCGCAACTACAGACAACTTTCAAGTTGACAGTTTCATAGTAATCGTGATAATAACATATATAAACGACTCAAATCCTCCTGTGATCTTTGGCTCAAAATCTTTTGGGTGTCACTGGCTAATGATGAATGAGAGAGAAGGTGGGGGTGGGAGGGTCATGCCTGATTTCAGGACCAACAGGTACACACTGAGGCAGAATATACAGGTGGGAAAATACTGAAGTCTCTTGTTCGCTAAATCTAAACACTCACTAAGATAACATAACACCGGTGGGTGAGTCTGTGATCACTGTGGCTAATGAGTGTTTGTGCGTCTCTGTTGGATAGCAGGTAAAGAGTACATGACTTCCTCTTTTTTTTTCCTACCGAATGCTCTGCCTCGCTGTTTATAGAACAAGGGGAGGGTTAGGAAGGCTAGGGAGGGAGAGAGGGCAGGGTACGGCTGTTTCTGGCCCATTTGATGACGAGTGAGAGGACGTTACCTGCAGAATCTTGTCTCCGGGCTGCAGGGCGGAGGCGGCGGGCCCGTCATGCTGTACCCTAGTGACAAAGATACCCTATAAGTCAAAATGATACACCGTTAGGACGACACAGGGACACGATGATTTAGAATCTTTGCCTTTCTCATTCTCATCTCAAAACCCACCCCCCCCCCCAAAAAAAAAATCACATTTCTGCCAAAAATATAAGCCAATGCATTCTCTTTGTTCTGAATTTAGAGAGGCATGCAATTCATGATGCATTTTTTTTGTTATTTAAAGTACTTGGGTTTACTTATTATTGGCATCTATTGCTGAGTGATAACATTCCTCCACAAAAAGACATAGATTACACATGTCAAAATGGTTTATCGGCTATTTATACAAATGAGGACTTTGCATAGACAATAAAGTTGAATCTAATCTAATCTAATCTAATCTAGACATGAGGTCAGAAAGAGAGAATAATAGATTATACTGTATAAAGAATAGAGCGAGAAGAATAGGTGTGGGATGACTATAGGGGAAAGAAGTAGGTAGCCGGGAGGGCAGAAGATATTTCATCCCCCATATTTTCCCTCAATAACCCAAGGCAGAGATTGTAAAAACACCAACATCTTTTCACCGGGAGCTGAAAGATGTTTTTGAACACAGAAAGTGGGGGACAATACAGCTGCATCGACTGTGAACACACAGTAGCGAGCTTCACATATAAAGTTAACAATACGATGTAGCAGTGACGGTGCGGTGGCACCTTCATACCACAGTCTATGAGTGAATGCAAGAACAAACACATATATTGCAGGTTAAAGAGGTGTACATGTTAGAAGTTTAGTTCAGGTTTATACAGTGAGCCTCATACACACAGACAATCAAATCATCTTGATAACGTGGCTATGAAATGGTTTCATTTTGTATGCAAAGTGGTGCATACAGTATAAGCAATTTAATGTATGACAACATACTGCAAACATGAATTGTTATTTGCATCAGTTGTTTTTACTACTCGGGTACTGAAAGAGGAATATGGAGCTCACTGTACATTACAAATGTGTTTGTTAGCAGCTGACAATAGTGCAGCGTTAGTCACAACGATTAAACAGTTACAAACTATAAAGCAGTTGCAAACAAAGCTGCAGTGCTCTGCAAAAACCTTCCATCTTCAAAATTTCAGATTTTTTCCCGAAATTTTGAAAAATTGCTCTATTTTTCAGGACAATATTGGGGACGGGGACGTTTTTGCAGCTAAGTGATAACATATATGCAGTTTTCTACAAAAGATGCAGTTGATAAGTATGTTATCAACAGCAGCTCAGTGTGCAAACACAGCAGGAGCAGAAAATCGGATTTTCCAACGTTCATGACCCAGATCTGATGAAAAATCCATGTTCTGCTCCTTGAAACCTCGTCTTCTGTTCCTAAACGGAGCCTGAGAAGCTCGTACATCAAACCCCAGGATCCCACTCCTGTCAATACGGGAACTGAGTCAGCGTCTCCGCTCGCTGAATCCTAATTAGCCAGAAGCGAAACTGACCCGGTGGCTTCGAGTGTCAGCGTTAGTCTTTCAGAAGATCACTCTCATTTCTTCTTTAGTAAACTCATAATGACTTGTGGCAAGTTTTTACAAAGGATTTTAAAACGTTAAGAAATCACGGGGGGATCTAAACTTTGAAACAAGTTGTCGGATACAATGTGGTTTCAAAGTTTTGAGAAGTATGTTTTGTAAACTATAAATTAATCTGAATTGGTTATGTTTCTATATAGAAGAAACACATGCAAAGAGTAGATCACGAATTGTTTATGATCAGGCCAAAATTATTTGTTGTATACAGTAAAAAAATAAGAAAATAAAATGTTCTGAAAAAGGATATTGTTAGATACATTTACAAATTATATACAACTAAACTATTCTGTCAAGTTTAGGATTATAGTTTGTGTCATTTGGACAACAAACAAATCTGCATTTTTTCATAGTGAAATATTGATGCCGTGTTCAGCCGTTATAAAAGAGAGAGGTAAGACAATTTAGAGGCAAAACTACAACAAGATGTTCGCCATAAAAAAGCTAAAATAAAGAAAAAAGAAAACATAAAGAGGAGACATCTTTAGTTTGAATTTGAATGGTATTAACAGGTTTTCCCAATTCAGACATTTTTTAAGCCAATTTGAAGATGATGCTGTTCCAACATTGTTTTGCAAATATAAAGACCACTCTAGTGTGTCCTTTTACACCCTAATAAATCAGAGGATGGGTGTAAATAACAAGCTGACCACAAGGGGGAGCCACATTCCTGTGGTAGAGCCGTGGCTGTGGTCGGCTCCAGGGATCAAATCCTCAGATGTATAATTTGTTTTTGTAGCAAGGTAACTTTGACAGAAGGCAAATATCCTCCATGACACCCAGTGGGCGACACATATGTTGGGTCCGAGGTGAGCAGAGCAGAGTTCATTTCACGTCACATTTAGGACATCGAAATGTAAACATTTCACGTTAGAACATTTACATGTGAACCGTACATACTCCCACGACTCATTGAAACTGACTGACACTGACATCACTGCAGACACCCAGAGGATCATTCACTGTCACTGTCACTGTATGATGGTAAACATTTTACTCCAATGTGAAATATTGTATTATTATAGTATTATTTTCTTCAATATCCATTAATCTGTATTAACATGGATAGATAAAATATGTTGGTAACACTTCATTTTACAGGTCTGCAAATTTCATGGTAATCAGGTGATAATTAGCAAGTAACCACTTTAAAATTTCTTTGGAATTACTGCAAAATTACCACAATATTTACCTCAAAATGTATTGAAAATTACTTTATTATAAACATTATTTAATAATTATATATATATATATTTCCCAATAGCTGGTAATTTATTTAATACGTTTCCAGGAAAAGAATACAAAGTTAATTGATATGCTTTATTTCCATGTCTGCTGATAAATAGATAATAATTTGCAAATAACTTCTTTGACATTTCTTGAAAAACTCCCTGAATCATTACATTAGCTACCAGGTTACATTTGTGTTGACAATAAGTCACACAATGGTGAGATTTGTGCCTGATCAGAAGTGTCTTCTATTAGTTTTGGTTTTCCACCTCCGATGAAGAGCAGCGCACAGCCGCTTCTCAAGCCTAAGGGCCCTATTTTAACGATTATATGCTATTTTAGCATATAATAACATACTTGCTAATTATCACCTAATTACCATGAAATTTGCCATCCTGTAAAATTAAGTGTTACCCAATATTTCTATATCTAGACCTACAGTCTACCTTACTCCTGTATAAATATAGTGTATGTATGATATAATTACTTGACAAAATATGAAGGAGAATTACTTGAGAGCATTAATAATGGACAGACTGCAGCTGGTGAAGCTTTATGGATACAAGTAGAGATGGGAATGATTAAATAACTGCAAGTGTCAGCAAATGAGTTACTACTTGTCCACTCAAAACTTAAGTTAAATGATGAATTGGCAGTTTCTATATTATTATCACTTCACACCCCCGACTTAAATTAATTCACCATTTGTCACATGGTGCTGCACAGAGGCCGACTGTTTTAAAGCACTCTCATTGTCGGCTTTCTATTTATAGACCAGCTGTCTCGTCAGTTACTCAACATCTGAATAGCAGTCAGTAAAATCTGCCATACTTCCCGTCCCGAGATCAAAGTGTTGAACATCTAAAATATCACCCACGGTGTCCCAGAACTAAAGCAGCCTTCCTAAAATAGCCGTCAGAGCTCCGTGAGCAGCCGCGCTCCTTTAGACTGACTATAGCGGCATGTTTCTAGGACAGACTGCCATGTGCAGGAGGCCTGGGGGATCTACAACCCCAACAGGCTCTCAGCACAGGCGCACACTGACGGCATCAGAAGAAGAAGAAACGATAAAAGAGTTTGGCATATCTTGTAATAACACATCATGTGTGCATGTGGGCACAAATCTATTTCTAAATGCTGAAATATTCAAGTTTGTTGCTTCCTTCTCCAAGAGACCTCACAGTGATGAGGACACTGTAAAAATGAACACACATGTTAATGCATAGTGTGTGCATCAAAAGTACTTCTGATATAAACTCAGGTATCGTTTCACTGAAGTTTTTCTAGGATTTCTATACTTTATCACATCTCAGACTTCTTTACTCCTTCAAATTCAATCAAACAGATGTTTTTTCCAAACGTCTGT
Organism: Sebastolobus alascanus; assembly: GCA_916701645.2. Classification (NCBI taxonomy): domain Eukaryota; kingdom Metazoa; phylum Chordata; class Actinopteri; order Perciformes; family Sebastidae; genus Sebastolobus; species Sebastolobus alascanus. Next base: position 933,562 of record CAKAOJ020000108.1, on the reverse strand, counting down.
AGTTTAAAGATCACAGACTCAAAGTTAACCAAGTCAACTGCTGCCCCACAGACAGAACGGACAGACGAAACACTGCGGTAACGAGCAGCAGTTTCCATGGCAACTCTGAGGTAAAGCCGGGGGAGGCTGTGATTGGCTGGCAGGCCGGGTCGGGTCGTACCATGTCGGAGGGTTTGAAGGGGTTCCCCTGGCCGCTGATGCCACCAGAGATACTGAAACCAAGACCAGGGTTCTTCTCTATTCTCACACACAACTATAGAGAGAGGAGGAGGAGGAGGAGGAGGAGGAGGAGGTGGGGAAAAAGACAGAAAAGAAAAGAAAGACAAGTGACAGTAAAATACAAAGATCATAACAATTTCTAGACCAAGCAGAGAGTAGATAGACAACAAGTACAACGGTGCTTTCATGTGATGTGTGACATGCTTTGGCAGCTATATTGGAGGTCCTCAGTTCTCTGGCAACAACAATTGAGCCACAAATATCCTTGTCAGAGTTTTTTTTTTTTTCTATTTGGCATAATGAAAGCCATCTCATACTAGGAAGGGAAAAACAAAACCCTGCAGGAAGATCAGCTGATCTGGGTGGTGTGAATGACTTCATGTTCATACCTAAACTGGTACAGTGATCTCCATCTGTGAAATATCTCAGATTTAGAACGACGCCTCCGTGGCTTTTTCTAGACTTGTTTCTTTTCACAAATGGTTGCTGTTGGGCGGCTAAAATTACACTTACATGTACCAGTTCTTTTAATATTTTGTGTCCTTTAGTTGACAGCTTATTGGCCTTATGTGGACCCTTCAAAGTTGTGGGAGCCAAGTTTCGTATACACGTTTTAGTTCAATAAATAAGTCAGTATTTCATGTAGGTGAGATAAATAAGGGATTTCATTGAATAAGTTAATTAATAGTAATTAAAAGGTTTAAAGGTTAAAAGTCATTTAATGATCAATTGATTTAATTCATCTTGATGTAACGTCCTCTATGTGTTACTTTGTAAAGGCAACACCATATAAGCGTTCTGTTAGACTGGTATGTAGGTTACTGTCGCTTTAAGAGAAATAGGCTTCTTGGACTCACTGAGGTAAAAACAGCGGTTTTGTTCAGTTGAGGCTCAAGTTAACCACCGAGCAACACGGTTTTCTTACCGTAGTACAGTTTGCTAATTAGGAGAACTTAGCTTTGAATACTCCTGTAAGAAGATACAACAAAACTGTGGAATAAAGATTTTTTGTTTTATCCTTTTAACATCGGAGTCCTGTGGAAAGTTAATGTACACGAATAAAGCCAAGGCGATCGTTGAGCTTCAATGCACCACAAAAAATGGTAACCATCATGTCCTGTTATTAAAACATCTGATCTGGCTCGTTCATGGATGTATAAAGAGAACTGGATGCAGCTTCGGTGGCGGGCTCCCGTTCATTTCTATGAGTGTTGCTCAGTGGAGCATGAAGCCAAAATGGCCCGACTGCCGAGTGATAAAGTACCCGGATCATCCGGCGATCTTCCGCATCCACTGGGCCCATAGAGCAGGCGCAGTAGCTTTTCCTTTAACTCCGCCTCCCAGCCCTCGGTCCAGCCTCAAGCTGGGGTTCATTCACATGAACGGAGGAAGGAAAATAACTGTTCGTAGTGTTCGTAATGGGAAGTTGAATTACCTAAAAAAAATATCTGCCGATTTACAGAGGTCTCTTACCCAATGTAAGTCTATGGGGTTTTGGGCCCAATGGCATCACATGACGGACATGGAAGTTGTAGTACCACCGTTTGGCCACTACGAAAACTTGCTTCACAGCACGGCGCTCTTCCTGGGGGCTTGGGCTAGTTAGTTCAAATGAACCACTACTGTCGTTGCAAACTTAGCTTGCTGGTTTGTTTTCCGACAAAGCCATTTACCTCTCTGCATTATTTCACTTTCACCATTTCTATTTCTTGTGTGCATTAGTCTCAAATTGTTTTACTGTTTATATTATACTGTTTTATTATTACTTGTGGTAGTCTGTAACTGAATGGACCAACATGATCAGACCTCCAAGATAGTGTGGGACGTGGTTGCTGAGGACAAACAGACAGACGGACGGACAGACAGACAGACAGACAGACAGACAGACAGACAGATACCTGTTCCTGGAAACCATCCGTGCTCTTCTGGCCTTTAGTCTGCAGTAGGCAGCGAGCGCTCTGAGGCCGTGGGTTGGTGTGGGTCATGACAACCTGATTGCTATGGACCATGCCCTGGTTGCTATGGACCATGCCCTGGTTGCTATGGCCCATTCCCTGGTTGCTATGGACCATGCCCTGGTTGCTATGGCCCATGCCCTGGTTGCTATGGCCCATGCCCTGGTTGCTGTGGCCCATTCCCTGGTTGCTGTGGACCATGCCCTGGTTGCCGTGGTACTGAGGGTTGGTGGCGGGCTGATGGGATGTGTGGGAGGAATGGGGGTTGTACTGGGGCTGGTTCCCAGATGGGGACAGAGCCATGGGCATCCCGGCGCCGGGGTAACCCTGTCCGGGAGAAGGATGGCCTGGATGGGAAGAAAAGAAAACTGGTAATAAAACTATCTATAACTGTTTAATATGTAGGCTGTTGACACATGGCAGACTTAACTCTACACTGACCGACCCGGGCTATCACTGGGTACATGCAGGTTTCAAACTGGGGTGAAATTTAATTCAACTTTTTATGCTACAGTAGCTGAATTTAAGACAAATAAAACAAACAAACAAACAAACACCTGGGTACGCTAACTGACTCACGAATGCTAATGCTAATGCCCGGGCTGTTAGCGTTTTGTGACCCTTGGATTATATCACTCTTTAATTAACAGTTTAATAACTGATTATGCTACATCTGTTTCTGATTTCATACTGATTAGATGTGACAGCGTAACTGATGACTGCTTCCAACCCCAACAATTTACATTTAATCATCAAGTTTCAACCCCAAAATTCATCTTTAAGGGCTACAAATGAACCACTGTTGAATTTCTTATCATTTACCTTGAGACATGTTGCCTTGGTACTGCCCCGGCCCCCCGGAGGGAACAACCGACAGGGGCATGCCCGGTTGGTACTGGCCCCCTTTGTTCATCATCCCGTCGTAGCCCTGCTGCACGACCACACGATGAGGCGTCGTGGAGGAGGAGGAGGAAGAGGAAGTGACGACCATGGTGTTGTGTGACTGGTGGGAAGGGTTGTGGGAGTGGGCACTCTGTGGACAGCGGAGGGTTACAAGTAAAGAGACACGGCATTAAAAATTCATTTATGCACACAGATACGCTCACATCCACACCAGAGGAATGGTTACTGGAGACGCTTATGTATTTGCATCTCGCAGCTCCTACTGTACCTTTTTCATGAGGTTGTCAGGTGGGACGTCCCTCCTGCCAAGTGAGTAGGGAGCCCACTGGTTGCTTCCTGACATCCCCTCCTGGTCATTATCCAGCATGGCAGCCTGCTGAGAGGGGGTCTGAGAGAGAGAGAGAGAGACAGAGAAACAGAGAAACAGAGAGAGACACAGTGACCATTACTGGAAATGAACATTTAACTCAAGTAATTAATTCAACCTTTGCCTGCCTGAGTTTCAGACAGGGTTACATGAACGTTATGTGAGATTCTGTAGTTTTTAAGTATGAATACCGTAGGGCGGTCACAGCTTAGTAAATAGATTGTGCAATGTTACCGCCACTCAACATGGTGTGATGACTGATGCAGCTTATAAATACTGTATCAGAGTAGAAAGTTATTCTTGTATTGCCCCCTCCTTCTACACCAAGAGCCTTTCATTTAAAGCCCCTGAGAACTTTTCTCTGCAACAATAAATATTCATGATGAAAACTTAAAATCTCTTGTCGCTATAACTTCTTTTGTTGGACGCTGTATTGTTCCAGAAATAACTGCGATAAGCAATATTATTGTCATTTTAAGACCATTTTATGCCGCTGATATAATGAGAATATAATAGCATAATAATGCAAGTACGCCCTTTCAAAGAGCAATGATCTTATTCTTGAAAGATATTCAGACATTGGAATTTGAATGTGAAAAAAATATTAAAATATCCAAAATAAATAAAACATAAATAAAACAAAACCACACAACAAAATCAATATATAAAATGGAGTCGCGGGCTCTCAACAAAAATGTACAATATCTGTGCAATGTCCAAGTCTTATGATGGTAGATTAAACCCTGCTGTTTATTCTGGCATCATTTTGGCTAAAATGTTGGTTTATCTTCATTCATAACGCAGCTTTGTTGAATACTCGATTCTGATTGGTCAATTACGTCTGTTATTTCTTATTGCAGATAGCTGCGATGTATAACAGACCGTTGCTATAGACAAGGTTCTGATCTTGGACTCTGGCGGATCATTTTTGTGTCAAATTATTGATTTCTTAAGTAAGTGGCCCTGTAATAAGTGGGATAATGTACAGCTAGCAGGTCATTGTTGTGAAATAAACTCGCTGTACATTATCCCTCATATATCGTAGGATAAATCAATAACGTAATTAGCATGACAGACCTAGTCTTTAGGTGTTATTTATTAGTGGTTTACACTCAAAAACTCAGCTAATGTTTCATCAGGACTGTGAATGTGGTTTGATCAGATCTGATTGACCCACCAACTGTCATCAAATTCAAATGTTGCTTAATCCCGATTGGCTCATGGAAGCATGTGACATCCCCCTTTTCCTAACTGGGCCCCGCCCACTTCAAAACAGCAAGAAGAGCACAGAGAAAAAAAGAAATACTGAAACCTCTCATGTGAAATAACCAAAACTGGGACAAAATGGTGCGTTCATGTACCGTAGCATCCAATTACCCATATTGAGAAGCTGTTTGAGAAAACAAGCTTTCAGGGCCTTTAAAATTGTTCCCGATTCAAAGTGGTGACTATTTTTTATTTGTACCATAGTAGAAATAGTTGAATGTGATGTAGACATGCAAAGCCCAACAGTTCCATGTGTCAGACAACAAATGCCTGTAGATTGACAGAATACAGTAGAGTATTTTAGGATGGCGCAGACGTTGATGTTTGTTGAGCTGCTTTCGTCCTTGCTGTTTTGGTAAACTTGAAATATGTAAAGTGTCTTATAGTTGAGCCCAAACTCGTGAAATACCAATTCATCACCAGAACGTGTTCACTTGAAGTTAGAAGTCGGTCATGTCGAGAAAGATTCGTGGGATTTTAACGCCAAAACTAAGGTATCATACCCAGTTCATCGATACTCACAGTTTGAAGTTTGGTAGACGAGGTAGTTAGAATGATCTAAATCATAATGGTGATAAAAATAGTTCATGGTTGCTGTAGTTGGGTGAGGAGTCAGTGGCAGCTATTCTCTATAATTGCCTAGTAATTATAGAGAATAGCTAGTGTGCAGTAATAAGAGCAGTACCAGGGGTTCATTGTTCTCAGAGGGATACTCACAGCGTTAGCAGACGGAGGAGGAGGTAGTGGCAGCCAGCGGCCAGCAGGGGGCTCATGCTTAGTGTTATTGTAAAGGTTAAAGTTCAAAGTGCTGCTGCGCCCCTGGCCGTGACCCCCGCCCTGACAGAGCATGCCCAGCGTGAGCGTGTTGTGCTTTAGGACACCACTCTGATTGGAGGAGACAACATCACATGACATGGGTGAATGCAGGGGGAGGGAGGGGCGGAGCCCACACAGCGGGCTGCAGCGTGGTGGTAACACACACTGTGAGCTCCACACACAAATAAACAAACAACAGAAACACTTATAAAACAACAACAACAACAGTGCAGAGCTGCTGAAAGCACAGAGAAATGTTAGCTAGTGATCGGTCAATACAGACAGAGAACATTGTCATACAAGCAACAACTGGTGGATCAGTTCATTCCAACATTAGTGTGCAAAGTTTTCAAATTAGTTGTGTGGTTACATGTGTGGGTATTTAATCGATTAGCCCAGTCCCTAACTGAAAACTGATAACTACAAACTTCTACGTGTGGAGAGACACTATGTTTCAATGCTTCATTTTAGCACCATCGCACAGCTCTGTCCAAATGTCAATGCCAACTTTGTCACTTTCTAGCTGAAAGTTAGACTCATGTTTGTACAGTAAATATGAAGCTGGAGCCAGGAGACATAAAGACTGGAAACAGTTAGCCTGGCTCTGTCCAAAGGTAAAATAACACCAGCACCTCTAAAGCTCCTTAAAGACACAAGGAGTAATACAACTAATGCCTCTCCAATCATCACATATGACCCACTAGAAGTGTGTGGCGGTGTCTGTATCTGCAGAGACCCTGCAACTCTGCTTGTATTTCCTCTGTTCTTTTCATTTTGCTGTGTATCGACCCGGTGCCAGATAGTAAGCATGCATCCAAGAGGAAGCTACGAAAATGGCAGACACAGCGCCTAAAAATGCAAATATAGCGAGGCGAAGCGCCAAGCGGACAAAGCTCGTTCCAAAACAAGAATGAATTTGGGGTTGGCTTCACTGAGCCGGGAGAGGAGGGGCCAACTTTGAATGTTGTGTTTACAAACTGCAACCCACAAATCCTACTCATTGTGCCTTTAACACGTTATATCTTAACCAAAGTGTAAAAAGCAAGTTGTGTTTTTACAGGGGTTATTTGCTTTCTTCACTAGGCCGTTGACTTTCTGAGTCTCGTTGCCAGGCAACCAGCGGACACTCCAGGAAGTAACTGCGCCCGACCAAGAAACATTCTCATCAAATCGTTCTCTGCTCAGGTAGACATTACTCCTCTGTATCTTTACAAAGCAAACAGTTGTTTGCTGCCATATTAATGCTCTGAATATCAAATTTGGCACCTTGACCTAATGACCTGCTGCCTCTCGCTTCATATTCAGCATACAGACATGAGAGCGGTATCTTATCATCTACCTTTTGGCAAGAAAGCTAATAAGAGTATTTCCCCAAAATGTTACACTATTCCTTTAAAGATACTACTGTTCCCTAGATCAGTGTTGATACATACACTATATTTAAAGTGCCCTGCAAAGTATTTGTATCCTTAATATGTGCTGTATCTTAAATTATTTATTTACCTAGTTATTGTTTTAAGATAGGTTTAAAAACAATCTTGCCAAAAGCAACATTAAAATCCATCTACTAGAATTCTCTTGGTGACTTTTCACTTGTTCCAAAATATGATTTTAAGCCGAGTCACAAGATCAGATTTCTTGTCACGATGCAGATTTTGTTGAATTGTATTTCAGGACATATCCAGTAGTGAGTGTGCAGTAGGTCAGGCTGACACAGCGACAGTGTGGATGGGACACACATGCAGCCGGACACATATCTGGTCAACCTTACAACACAGACTTACACAGATACAGACAGGGAGGGCTTCCGAATGCTGTGTGTGTGTGTGTGTGTGTGTGTGTGTGTGTGTGTGTGTGTGTGTGTGAGAGTGTGTCTCCCTTTTCAGTGTTGCGTCAGTGCATTGCATTGACGTACCCTGTCCAATCGTTTGGCCTCTATGTGCCTAAGCAGCTGTTGCCTCCAATCGGCAGGCATCCTGGAGGTGATGTCTTCGGGCTTCTGCTGTACGCCAGGTCTTACTTTGATGGTGTCGTCAGATGGTTTCTCAGGGCAGGTTGCCAGAGTGTAGTCAGGGGGCATCTTCTCCAGCAGGGCAGCCATGGTGGGACGAGCTGACACTGGACGCGCCTGAGGACAAAATTAATATTTTATGAAGATGATAAGAGATTAAGTTGGACTTGACAGTGATACAATTATTTCATTTAAAGCTGCACTAATCAATAAGTTTTACATCAACAATGGAAAATGAGGGCGGCTGTAGCTCAGAGGGTAGAGCGGGTCGTCCTTTAACCACAAGGTTGGCGGTTCAATCCCCGGCTCCTACAGACCGCGTGTCGAAGTGTCCTTGAGCGAGACACTAAACCCCAAGACGCTCCCCCGCTTGCAGCAGCCCACTGCTCCTAAAAATACTTAGGATGGGTTAAATGCAGAGGTCAAATTTCATGTATGTACCTGTATGACAAATAAAGTTTTTTTTCTTTCTTTCTTCTCTTAAAAAATGACTATGTGTATGTGACGGGGATCGCTCGTCGTGACCAACCCACTGAAAATAAGCACTAATTTGCAGCTCAGCTCTATGGAGCGTTCCAGCATCTTTCAGCTTATGGTTTTCGTTTTAGGGCCCGCAACCTCTGGTCATGAAAAGTGAAGCCAATGCAGAAGTGCCTTAAACTTGCATTCTTTCTAACAGCGAGCAGGGGGCGACTTCTCTGGATACAAAAAGATGTCTGATTGTATAGAAGTCTATGAGAAAATGACCCTACTTCTCACTGGACAGCGTTCGGTTGTACTTAGCTCCACCCTTTTGTGTATCTTCTGGTTGCAAAAGACCAAGATGGTGACCTCCAAAAACCAAGATGGCGACGGCCACAATGGGTGACGTCACGGTGACCACGTCCACTTCTTATATACAGTCTATGCCCGCACCCCTAATGTTTTGGTTCACCACTCTCTGTACAACATTTCATGCAGTAATGCAGACACTATACCAGACCATCATGGAGCAAATAGGTGAAGCTCTTAACATTACAGATGGTGTATATTACAAACCTTCACTTTTGGTCTCATGCTTTGGCTAAAGACGGCCAGAATAAGACTGCAGTCATAAGTGCTCAAAATTAGTCTCCTAGTTTCCTTCCTCTGCCCTGCTCTTTTTATGCTGAGAGATGAGGTGCTTTGCTCATCTAATCAGCATGCTGCTGGACACCTCTCTGTGACTATTTTTGGAAAGTCTGACTTGGGGCTAACCCAGGACATGCTGAAGGGGTTATTTATGGATTCAGGGGAATGCTGTGGGATCTGGGGGATATGGCTGAGGCAAAGGACACCTGCGCTACTCTGCTTAGTCGGCCGCTGCAACAATCTGGACCCGGGTAATTGGTGGAAAATGGATGAATAAAAATGCTTCCACTCAGTCATATACATATACTGTAATGCCAAGTCTTCATACATCCATGACAAAGTAGGCTGTTTGTCAGTACCTTCCAAATTATTTTGGTATTTTGGGTAATTTATTTTATTTTTTAGCCAATTAATCAACTAGGGGAAGGTTAGGGGAAGATGGTGGTCATGGTTAAAAGAAACCAAAGTTTACTGTTTGTACAGTCTCCAGGGTCAAAGTCAAATTTTTTGTACACCAAAAAGTCAGAGATAAAGTATTGCTATTTTTCTCTCTTTATGATTTTATGTCTTGTTGGTCAGTATTACTAAGTACATTTACTAATCAGCAGATTAATCAATACTAAAAATAATTGTAACATGACTCACACTTTACGTGGGTTGTATGCGACTGCAAGTTAAAACAAGTCAGCGAGTTAAAGCGGGACATAAATGCAAAGACACACAGCTGTAACAGTTGACATCAGCAGCTCAGGTGACAGACAGACAGACAGACATCCTACCTGAGACGCTCCGTAGGTCTCAGTGCTGTAGCTCCTGGCAGACAGGGGGCGGCGCTGAGTGAGGCTCTTGGTAGGATAACCAATCATTGGCTTCTTCTGCTCCTGGTAGGAGGGATAGTCTTCATCGTAGCGACCGTTTCTCTTGTTGTGCATCATCTGGCTCTGGCTGTCGGCCATGTTGGTGAGAGCGGAGTGCTCCATGGGGGTGGAGTAGGCCACAGCCCGACCATAAAGAGGAGGGTCCGCCTGAGGGCAGGAGAGTTTACAGCTGTAACAAACCTCTACATTAAACCAAAAAAATTATTTTGAGAGGATGTGGTGGATAGATATTTAACAGACAGCTTTATTAACAGATGTTTTTTATGTCATTAAGATCTCCTACCTGCTGTCTATACTGAGCTTCCTGCAGCGCCTCCTGCTGGGCTTCGTGGACTCTGCGGAACAAAGCGAGCTCCGTGGAGCTCACCAATGAATCTGCTCTCCTCAAAAACCCTGGCCTGGAGCGCTGTGCCGGGATTGGCTGCTGATGCTGGCTGGGTTGACCATCCTGGTTGATTGGCGATTGGGGGAAAGAAAACATCTCCAGTGGCGGATATGCACGATACCGAGGGCTCACCAACTCCTTGGGTAATGTCTTCCCTGGTTGGCTGATGTACTCCAAGGCTTTCGATGAGTGGTTGACATAATCCGGTGTGTTGGGGAAGGGGGGAGGCACCCGACGGTCCATGGTCACCTGATTGGTTAGAATGGTTACCAGTTATGTCCATGAAAAGCTTTCAGGTATTGCTGTTGTCATACAAAACTGTTCATTTTTAGTTTTGTTATCTTAAAGTTAGTTATACTAAAAAAAAATCCCCTGAAAATCTTGTTTTTGCTGACCACCGGAGGTTTATCTTTTCACCTTGCTGCAGTGAACTTTAACATGAACTAAATGAAAGCTATTCAAAAAACAACATGAAAATGAATGAGCACCCAAACAGCAGAAAGACATAGTTAGAGACCAGCTGGTGAACATAGTGGAGTATTTAGCAGCTAAAGAGCCACATATTTCCGTTGTTGGTCGAGACCAAAACCAGAGCTAGAAGAAGCAGAGCTGAATATTGGAATTACATTTGCCAGGAAAGATGATGTGAAATAAGACAATGTTGCTCCATTACTGCTGGTAAAAGTTGTATTCACAACTTATTTCTGCTGCCCTCAAGTGGCCCACAAACATCAGTTATTGCAGGTTTAAGAATGAGACAGGCTGCTAACCTGGGGGTTGTAGTTGTGGTCGAAGTGGTAGGCCTTGTGTGGGACGGCAGGTTTTTGGTTCTGTCCCGGGAAGATCAGCTCATCGTCTAACATGGGGGCAGACTGTGACCGCGACATGTTGGTCTGCTCCATAGAACCGGGCAAATCTTGACGGTCCAAACTGGTCTGTTGCTCGATGGATGAGCTGTAGGTTTCCATGGGAATACTGTAGAGAGAACAGCAAGAGAAATCAGCGACAGCGTTGCAATCACTTGACCTACTGACGTTGTTGACACGTTGATGCTCCTGTTTGTTCAGTAAAATAACAACAAAAACCTACCTGTAGACCTTGTAGGAGCCGATGTCAATCTCATCAATGCTCTGTGACTTCTTAAACTTGGATCTCGTCTCCCTCATCATGGGGGACAGGCGGTCCGAGCTTTTACTCATCACCACGGTCACCTTGTTGCCCCCGCTGACACTTAGCTGGTCCTTCCTGTTCTGCTCCCCCTGATTTTCGTGGTACGTCCAGCTGCCGGGCAAAGGCCCTGTGCCTTGTTCCAGCCTTGGAGCAAAAAACAAGGGAAGTGTTATACTAATGTGAGCCCCAAAAAATGAGCTGGACTAGAGCGGTGTTATAACGGTATAAAATAAAAGATAATGACAGGTGAAACAGGGTCATTGTGTCTGGAAACAGGTTAGTGTTAGTATTAATGAGATCAGAAATAAAGAAGAGCTGCAGCAGCTTCATAACAACAGAGGAAGCACACAACTTCTGCATGTCACCGCCTCAATTTGAAGGGCCGCCTAAAAGACTTTGGACTGGTTCTGCTATGCAGGTTTTTTTTAAACTCTATAATTGTGTCCACTCAGTTTTAGCAACAAAACCAGAGATGTTGTCTTCAGTCTCTACTTGAGTATATACTTTGTGAAGCTGCATCAGTAAATGTTTGGCATTTTTGCTTGACAATAAGCATAAATGTTAAGTTCATTATCTGATGATCAACCTTTTGATTAATCAACTGATTAATTGAGTATTTGAGAGTGGAATTAGTCAAACCTGGAAAAGTTTCAAAACACAGGATAAAGAGCATTGGTTCTCTGTTATCTACCATATAGACCCAGGAGTATGACGGATAGGCTGATCAAAATGCTGCACCTTCAACCAGAGAAAACGGTACAAATGCTGCTGTAACGGTTGGCTGGAAATGAAAACCTACAAACCTCTGGGGTCGTGAATCCTTCCACATAAATACATACACATTTCAGGGCTAACTGTGGGACTGCTGGAGCTCCATTCAGTTACCTTGGATCCAGGTCCTTGCGGTCAGGGTTGGGGCTGGAGCTGGGCGTCAGGTCCAGTTTGGAGGGAAAAGCGGTTCGGTCCTCCAGCGGGCTGGGGGTTCTGGTCCAGTTCTGCCAAGGGTTCTGGGAAGAATGTCCAGATTGTGGGTCGTTGTCCGGAGTAGAGCGTTGGTTGCCGTGGAAGGGGAGCGTCTGAGTGTCCAGCTCCAGAGGTACTCCTACGATTCGCTCCTGCCGGAGGAGGGGGCGGCGCCCGTGTGATGACTGGCGGGGTTTGGAGCCCAGCGGCGGGTTTCCCTGACTCCCGGTAGAGGACGGAGGGTCCAGAGGAGACTCCTCAGCGTCGAAACCTGTGTTGTCATATTGAGGGGCCTCAGACCAATCAAAAGGCTCGCTCAGTGGGCGTCGATCCCCGCGCTGCTGCAGGGTTCCTGATGGAGGGGTTTCTCTCTGAGACAGCAGGGGCTTGGAGTCGATGGGTTTAGGGAACGACTGAGCCAGTCTGCAAAGACACAAAATATTAAACACTAATTATGCTGTGGAAAATAATAAAATGAACTGAGTTATACTGAAGTGCCGTACTAAATTATTATGTGCTGTATATTAAATCAGAGCCAATGGGCACTGGGACAGCATAACTTTCTCTCCCCTCTCTCTGATGTCTCTCTGGAAGATCAATTTGGCCAACAACCATGTTTGTTGTAATTAATGTTTCTGAGCGCAGCCTTGAACAGAAAATATTAATGCCTTCAACCTCCCTCACTGCCACTCGCTGTTTGCAAATACCACATTTTTCACAAGTACACAGACGAAAGGACAAGTATACAGATTGTGATCTGTACTTCCCCCCAGGGCGTGTGAAATGACAACTTTAATGTCAAAAAATACCAAAGCGAGCTTTCAACCTGCAGGGGCTCCTCAGAACGAGGAGAGGCATGGGAAGAGTGGACGATGAAGAAATGAGATTTTAACATTATTATAGACGTACTATTCCACTGATAGAGAAATAGAAAAGGTGACTGTTCTTTAAAAAAATGCACATCATATTTGCTCAGACCCTGTGGTGTCAGCGAGGAAACCGAATAAACAAAATAGTATAATACATATAATCCAACCTGTGCTGCAATACGTCTATCTTGCATTTTTGTTCTGTCATGATGACGTTAACCGTTACATATTAAACAGTCCACATTTTCAAGGTTGTAAAATAGTAGAAATTAGCAACATGAATAAATAATTTTAGCAATGCCGTGACATTAAACTGTTTCAATTACCTACCAGTAATCCAGCTAGCATTTCTCCTTTGAATAGATGTTGATACAACAGTCTGCAACAACACTGAAAATTAGACCTATTAGACCAGTGTTTCCTAAACGTTTTTCTGGGGACAGACTTATTAAAAATGACAAAAACGTTGCGACCCAATTCACAATAGGCCTAATCTTTAAATTGTGAGAAGAGTGAATTTGTGTGTAAACGTTCCTGACCATTTTTACCGCTATTTCTGCATCACCTTATTTTATCCGAACGGGTAAACCAGCCATTTCAAAGAGATGTACGTTTTTGATAAATCACAACTTTGTTTTATGTATGTGTTGTTGAAAACATAAACACTTTTTAAATACTTTATAAATGAGACCAAATAAATACAATCATGTGGAGTAAACAGGCTCTCATTTTGTTCCTCTCATCAGTAAAACAAACAGAATGGACGCCAGCCTTTCATATGAGATTCAACGTTTTAAATAGGCCACAATTATCAGAACCATACGAACATTCAGGCTCCCTCATGTGGCTCAAAGATGTACTGCTTATATACAGTAAATGTTAAATAAAAAGAATTCTGCAAATTTATTTGGCGACCCTAATAAAATCTCCTGCAACCCACCTGCGTGTCCCGACCCAGTCTTTGGGAATGACTGTATTAGACCGATAAATCAGACAATGACAAGAAAATTCCCAAAGATACGTTTCAGGTAGTGTAGAAACAGTTTTTCTAAATTGCGTAAACTGTACTTTAATCTATAAACTGTAAAATGGTTTGTTCAGTAAACAAATTTAGGGGTCATGTGTTGATGTAAAAAAATTATATGTTGGGGTATGCCAATATGGTTACCGGCATCAGGCTCCAATCTTCAGTATCGTTGAAGCTATATTGAAAATGTCAAATGTCAGTTTAAGTTGAGATGTTTGTTGTAGTTCATAGCTTTGTGATCATAATTCAAAACAGTTTTTGATAGTTTTCAATGCTATATTTAATTCCAAATCTGTCAAACGTCATCATCATAACAACGTCAGTAGATGGACCGAGCCTATTTATTTGCTTCTTTTTATGTGTCGGTGTAAGAAAAAAAATCCTCTAGATAATAGTGAAGCCTGGACCGGACAGCTTTGAAGCAGAGGAGAAGAGAGCGGAGAGAGGGAAAGAGAGAGAACCCTGAACAGAAGTCTGCAGCATTCTAATGAGTCTCTCTGACCTTGACTGAACGAGCGGAGAGATGAGAAAGACACAGAAAGATGGAGGGAGGAGAGGATGGATGGAGCTATTGGATAGATGGATGAGATGGATGATAGATGGAGGAGATTGGAGAGGGGTTGGAATCAAAAGAGAAGAGGAGATGATGGATGGTCGGAGGGATGTGATGAAATTGAACATGAAGCAGGCGTATGTGTGTGTGTGTGTACCTGTTGGTCCAGTGTGTTTGAGGGGCCTGGTCCTTGCTCGGGGCCGGCAGGACGGGAGTGTGCGGGTGTGCGTGAGAGTGTGGGTGTGAGTGTGCGTTGCCGGGCGGGTTGGAGGAGCCGGAGGAGCCCTGTGAGGGAGAGTAGTCGGAGTAGGTGGCTGAGGAGCCGCTGTGGTTCAGACAGTGGAGCTTATCCACCTCTTCATCTGTAGACTCTGGACAGAGGCAGAGAGACACACAGTGCTGTTCAGGGAAAATGTCACATCCTCTTCTTTCTGATAGCCCGAGTGCTCAAGTGCTAAAATGCCTTTGTGTCACGTCTGTATCTTATCCCCCTGGATTTAATTTATTTCCTCAGATCTTTATCATAATACCCAGTGATATTGCTTGTATTGGTGGTGATTTAAAAACATGTTCAGGTGACTTAAACCACTTTGGTGGCCATATTTAAAACCACGGTGACAGTAGTTTCTGTGACCAGCTGATTGACACCTGAACGTGTAATGCGGACATCTCAAAAGACTGAACGGACATGGATAATTTCTGTTTTGATTTTATCAAAGATGCTCAACATCAAAAAGATTTTGTGTTTAAATGTGATAATCTAAACACAGATTTTTGTTATTTCCACCCAAGGTAACTATTATCTTAAGCAGCAGCTTGTGGCCACATGTTAACATGAGAATTCAAATCAGTGAAAAAGGAACTTCCATGGAAACACACCCCAGCAATTTTATATCATCGTAAATTTAAAATCTTATTTTGAACTTTTTTCCCCCCCAAACCAAAAAAGTAATTTAAAGTCTTCACCTTTGGTTCTGGGGAATTGTAATGGGCATTTTTCACTATTTTCTGATATTTAACAAGAATTACCACGTCGCGGTTGTATGGTTCCACCAACCAGTCAAGTTGCAGTTTACATCCATGTCTGTCCAAAATGTCATCATTTTTTTCCTGTTAGACATTTGTGTGAAATTGTCATAATTAGCGTATGAATTCTGCAGTTCTTACCAAAGACATGTTTTGTGAGGTCACACTGACCCTTGACCTTTGATCACCAAAATCTAATCAGTTCATCCTTGAGTCCAAGTGGATGTCAAATTCGAAGAAATTTGCTCAACGCGTTCACGACAATGGTACAGACGGACGGTCAAACGGACGGACAACCTGAAAACATAATGCCTCCAGCCAAGGCTGCCGCCGGCTCCGAAGCATACAAATTAAACTAAACTATTAAATCAGAGATAAAATAATAATAATTCAAGGAATCCTTAGTTGCAGCTCCAGATGCGTTTTGCGTTTGCGTCTCATGTGTAGGTTGACGGTCGAGGGGGCAAAAGGGAAAGGGTCATGAGTGAAGCTGTGGCAGAGCTCAGGAAGGATCCTCACATGAAAACCAACACGATTTCCTAATTTTAATCTTGTGTTAAAGATACAGACCCTTATTAGGACAAAGTAATCCTCTCAAATCCTAGCTCGCTGTTTGGATAATGAAACTAAACTGTGAACTATGTTGCCAAAGCTTAAAAAGCTAATGAGAGCTACAGCACAAAATCAGAAAGTGTATCCAGAATGGGTGAGTTGCATTGAAGCCTGTATACAGCATCATACACGATGAGAGGTAGAAGAATCACATCATCTGTCTCTTAACCCAGATTCCTGTAGTGCTCTCATTATATGTTTGGGAGTCCACTGTACTGACGCAAGACACGGCCTGGTTATAAAACATGTGTTTAACTGTTTTTAAAAAATCTTTATTTAACCACACTAGTCCCATTTAAATCAAGAAGAAGCTCTTTTGGAAGGGAGACGTGGAGAGAAAGCAGCATCAAAACAAACACAACAGTAGCGGAAAGGCAAAGCAGGGCCAGCAGGCTCATGAGTCAGACCTATTAAGAACTTGACAAAACAAACTAAAAGAAAGCTCCTTATTAACTTAACCACCAGATCCTTCATTAAGAATTTACCCTCACCGGGACAGACAAGCTGTTTGAGTTTTAATCATTTCACAGCGAGTTCCCTGACAAAGGAGTAGATTACATGACGAAGCTCTGAATTAGACGGAGCAACAGTTTGTCACGGAGAAGAGATAATAAACTGTTACGGGATTAAAGCAGTAAATTATTTAGAACAAGAAACAGATTTTTGATAGGGCGGTAAAATTAGCCTTTGGGCTCATTAGAAAAATTTGGTTTACCTCGGATGAAACTGAGGCCTTCGGGGCAAAATAAGTAAAAAAGGGACGAGCAAACTTTAGACTGGAATCTAGATTCAGCCTAGAGGTTTATGGTATTCCCTCCCGCTCTCTGTTATGTGCTGGAATTAATCCGCTTTTCTACCAAGACTAATTAGTGGACACTATTACAACATGCCCCAAAGCGCTGTACAATAGACTACATTAAATTACTGTGTCTACATGTATGTGTGTGAGCCTCTGTGCGTCGCTGCACATATACAGCACCATACAGTACCTTTCTTGTCCTTCCCCAGCAGCACCACCTTCGGTTTGTACATCGGCGGCTCCACCAGGGTGGGCCTCATGTCGGAGATACGGATGTCGTTGGGAGAGCCGCCCATCGAGTCCTGCGGAGACACGAAACCCACAGGTGAGACAGCCTTGGACAGCCCAGTTAGGAGCTTGCAAGCTAAAAGGCTAATGACCGACAAGTTGTGGATAGTGAGCAGCAGCCAGAATCACTCAGTTAAATTTTTAAGCTCATCAATTTTTTAACCTTATAAATAAAACAGCTCTGAATCAGGAGACTGCTTGTCCTGTCAGTCTGTGAGACTAATGTTAGTTAAAGCTGGAGAAGTGGAAAGCTGTAAACGATCTAATAAAGAGGTCATCAGATATGCTTTGATACTGAAAACTTCAAAAGTTAAATAGATAAATAATTAGCATTTTAATTAGCAAGTATTTAGCAGTAGCTGGTATATTTAAAGGAACCCTGTGGAGTTTTTCACCGAAAATAGCACTAGGGAATGCTTTTTTGTTTTGTTTGTCTCTTGCACGAGGATGCACATGCATGCGCAAATGCATACTGACTTTGATGTGAATACATTCATGACTTTTTGTAGATCAATTACAACTAAGGCCGTGTCCACACGTACACAGGTATTTTAGTAAGCGTAGCTTTTTCTATGCGTTTTGGGATTTCGCCCACACGCAAACGCCGTTTTAGGTCACTGAAAACGGAGCTTTTGTTAAACTCCAGCCAGGATGAAGACTTTCAGAAACTACATTTTCAGTGCTGACCGGAAGAACAGAGTTCTAGGCTTGGAACGTCAGAGTGTGCACCGTCATCTCCTTGTGCTCCTTGTCTCCTTGCGACATGTCATGCAACAGCGGCATAAATACATCCACGAATGGCGGACATCTTGCTAACAGGACTTTTCACATCTTTACACATAAATGTACAGTTACTCTTCCACTATATTGAGGAACAGACAATGTGCTACGGAGGTCACTGCTACATTATCCAATGTAACACTTCCACACAGACACACGTTGTGTGTGGCCCAACCTGCCCAATGGCCTTGACAGCGCTTCAATTGTGTTTTTGAGGTTTTCGTCTGAACAGAGATCTTTTTTTAAACTGCGCTTTTGTGGATTTTTTGAGAACGAAGGAGGAAAAATCGCAGTTTACAAAAACACCTGTGTACGTGTGGACTAGAACTAACAGACAATCTAGTGCTGTGATCTGCGTAGCATCGCACCACTGGACAACATTGACTATTTTGTCCTTAATTCTTACCCTGATAACCGTAAAAATCACAAGACATGACACATATTAACTTAAAAAAAGAACATGAATATAGCTGTATAAGGGGAATGAAATTGGGTAACTGTATTACAACAAGCTAAAAACACAGAATCGAGCCACAATTCTGTTTGAATGTACTGTGTGTGTGTTTGTGTGTGTGTGTGTGTGTGTGGTTGTGTGTGTGTGTGTGTGTGTGTGTGTGTGTGTGTGTGTGTGTGTGTATGCAGCACTCTATGTGACAAACCTCAGAGCTCTCCGTCAGGTCCTCTTTGTCCTTCCTCTTGGGAATGTCAATGCCAGAGTTGTGCATTGATCCCTGATCCATTAGCTGAGACTGAGAGAAGTCCTGCATCTCTCTGTCTATCACCTGGAAAACACACACACACACACACACACACACACACACACACACACACACACACACACACAGATAATTTGTGCTGAGTGTCTTATGATCACAGATCTCAATCATGCAGACACACTGATATCTACTGTATGGTGATATTGAATGCATTTGTGTGTGAGTGAGTGCACGTGTGTGTCTCCTACCTCTTTGGGAGGCAGCGGCCACGGTGGTTCGTACTGTTCTTTGCTGAGGTGTGTGTGTTCCATGTTGGTTCCTGCCGAGGTGGCAGTGCCTGTGCTCAGCTGGTGCTGGTGCTGGTGCTGATGCTGATGCTGGTGCTGGTGTTGGTGCTGGTGCCCGTGTCCGGCGTGTACGCTTTTACCCACAAGGCTTTGCACTGACTTGACCATGTTCTTGAGGTCTTCAGGGTAGGGTGTTGGGTAGCGCTTCAGGTTTATCTCCACCTACACACAACAATGGAAATGGGTTCAGCAAGACATGCAAACACAGAACACACACTGAGCAAAGATTAAGTAGGAATGACGTGAAACTTAAAAACACCTCAAACAAGAAATAAATTAATATTATATTCCATTTCTGCCAATAGATCCCCTGATTGTTACACACTGGTCCTTTAAAATAAAACCTTGAGGTTACTCAACACAAACATATGAAAATCTCCTGGATCATTTAACAATACTAGTTTCAAGTTTCTATTTGTCACATACTCAACATACAGTATCTCCACTTTGTGAAGAGTATCTCCACTTTGGAAGGCTTTGTTGCCCACTCCAGTACCGCGCTTGATATAATAAATATCAAAACACAATACATACAACAAGGAAAAATATAGATATATAGATACTATAGGGTTAAAGTCGGATATTATGTCTATTTCTCTGTAAGTAGTCTATGAGAGCAATGCAAAACCAGAGTCAAATTCCTTGTATGTGCACACATACTTGACCAATAAAGCCAATTCTGATTCTGATATTAAGTCAATTATGAATACTTAAACCTCATCACAGAGAAATCAGGACTTTTTTTTATAACCTTTGTATGCCAAATAGCTCTAAATACTACAGGACCCATGAGCCTCAGTGGCTGAAATCTGAGACATAGCATCAGGGATAAGGTAACACCACAGCTGTCAATATATATGTCTATATATATATAATATATGTATATAGACATATACATAGTTGTTCCCACAGTCTTGTACCTTTGACTTTTTCTCAATGACACATTTCTTTCCAGTACTGCTCACTTTTTGTACTGATGATTCAACCTGGAGAATTTCATGCTACTGTAATTCAAGAGTTGGAGGTTCTCAAGCAGCCAGTCAGTTAATGCTGTCTTTGCAAAACATGAATATAAACCCTGTTTGCCTCATATGACCCGTCCTGCTCAGCTACTTTAAAGAGAGAGAGACAGAGAGAGATACAGATAGACAGACAGACAGATAGACAGACAGAAACAGAGAGAAAGAGAGCTGACCTTGACCTTCCCAGAGTTGTCTTCCTCTTCTTTCTTGTCCTCAAAGTCAAAGGCCACAGTCATCCTCTGCTGTCTCTGCTCCTCCCACAGAGTAGGATTAAAGCTGTCACTGTCCGACTGGTAATCTGTACACACACACACACACACACACACACACACACACACACACACACACACACACACACACACACACACACACAAATATCAAGCACAGGGTTAAAACTGTTATTAAACAATAGGTCTAACTGTCAGACATACGCTTATTTATACACAAATACTGCTGCATTCAGTTCACGTGTACATTTACAAACACACAAATAACACATGCACACATTCATGTACAACAACACTGTTACACATAACTTCAGAGCACATAACAACCTATAATGTAACAAAAGCTAATATTGTAATATTGTTAAGTGTAATAAAACAAATACAAAACATCCTGTGTCCTTTTTTAAATGTCTACCCACACATATAACCATACACACACACACAGCTTGTACCCTCATCATGTCGCGGTTGCTGAGGAAACATGTAGTTGGTCAAAACCTTCTGTTTGGTTTCAGGGTGGGCTTCTGTCTGCAGCGGGATCAGAGCCTTGGACTGCAAACACACACACACACACACACGTTTATATTAGTATTCTTGTGGGGACGTCCACTGATCACATGTATTTCCTAATTTAAACCTAATCCTGATTTATCTAATAAAATGATAATGCTGTAAATACAAATGTTATCGCGCACAAGAAGTTGAAATGTAGTAATTAGGGCTGTCAAAGTTAACACCATAATAACGCTTTAACGCAAATTCGTTTTAACGGCAATAATTTCTATAACGCATTAATGCAATTTGTGATTTTTAGGTTGTAGCGGACACAATTTTAAAGCTAGAGTGAAGATGCTGGTATCATATGAAACAAGAACACCTAAGGAATCCATTGGTACCAATCATGTCATACTAGCTTGTCGCAAAGGAGGCTAAATAACGCTCCAAACTTGCGCTAAAGTTTGGTGAGGAAAAACTTGCATAGTCATATTCAAAGGTGTCCCTTGACCTCTGACCTCAAGATATGTGAATGAAAATGGGTTCTATGGGTACCCACGAGTCTCCCCTTTACAGACATGCCCATAATTGCGATTACCTATGGACAATCATGCAATTAATCGCGTTTAAATATTTTAAACAATTGACAGCCCTAATAGAAATGCTATTGAATTTTCACTTTTTGTTTAAACTAAAGAAAGCCACTCATAAACTCTTCTGCACTGCAGGAAAATGTAATGTCAATTTTGTTGGTAATTGATTATTCAAGCTGTCAGTTGCAATGCATGATATGACAAGTGAACATGACATCACTGCATTTGGGTTAAATTTAGTTCCAAGAGACGCATACATGAGTGTCAATTTTAAATGTAAATTTAAGACTAAACTGCCATTTTACAAATTGCATTAGAATTTTAAATGTGCTTTCTTCTTAAGCAGTTCACTAAGGATCCAGTGTTGTTGTGACTTAGATTTCAATTTCATTTACTTTGATTAAACTAAACTTTAAATGTCACGAAGAATATTTTTGTATCGTGAAAAATAGAGTAGTTGAGAAGAAAATAATATGTGATCATGGACGGAGCAATAACTCAATACATAATTTACACCAGATATGGTTTTATCCAGTAAGCCTGTCTTTGCATTCTCATTATTATTTTGTTATGGAGCCTCAACATTGTTATTGAGAAGATTTATATGCAGCGAATTATCCAAAAAAAGCATGTTATAAAGTAATTATTGGGTCCAAAAAACTAAACGTATGACAAATAAAGACAGACGGATCCGTAAAATCACGAGTACTACAATGGCAGCTATGGTAAATTCAACATAATGTGTTGTATGCACAGCTTTATTTCCATCAGTACAACAACAGGGTCATGCCATACTTCATGCATTGTGCACTTTTTTATATTACACTTTTTATTATTATCCCCTCTTCTTCACCTTGCCTTTTAGATAATAAGCTGATGTAAGTGAAACTCAACACTCCCAGCAGATGTTTCACAATAAAAGTCTTGCTGGGAGATATAATACTACTTGCTCCACTGAAAGTGTTTTTAAAATGAAACAGAGGAAGGAAGCATTGAGTTTGCATTGAGAGCTAACAGCAGGCTTTTTTTTAATAATAAATATGATCAGATAAGAGACCTTAGAGGTGAAAAGATTTATTTACAAATAGCCTGTCTCAAATAAAGGCCTAGTTATCTGATTGAAGCTGTGTGTGTTTGTGCTGCATACTAGTTAGCATGTACAGTCTCTTGGTAACAGTGTGGGAGGAGATACCTGATTGTCAGAGAGCCAGAGAGCTGCCAGGTCCTTCAGCTTAGTAAAGGTAAACGGTAGATTCTTTAACCTGAGAGAGAGACACACAGAGGGAGGGAGGGAGGGAGGGGTAAGAAAGAAAAGAGAGATGTCTCTTATGCCCACGCACTGTACAGCCTGCAGAACGCGTAACCATGGCAACACACTCACCCATTCCCATGGCAACTGCAGGCCGTGAGAGCAGCTACAGAAGCAAAACGGCCATTGAGAAAGTGTTGCCTGCATGTGTGTGTGTGTGTGTGTGTGTGTGCATCTATTGTCACTACTGAGTCATAGTTTGGTCATCTGTGTTTGTGTGTGTGTGTGTGTGTGTGTGTACCTGTTGTCACTGAGGTTAAGGACCCGTAGTTTGGTCATCTGTCCGATCTCATCAGGAAGAAACTCCAGTTTGTTGGACCGCAGCGACATTACCGTCACGTTCTTACAGTTACCGATCTGAAACACACACACACACATAAACCATCACATCATATTACAGTACTAAAAATGATCTTCTGCATGAGGGACACCTTTAAACAAGCTGCATTACAGTACATGAAGAATAATAAGGCTGCTAACAAATTCCTCGATTAAGTGCTTTTTTTTTTGTCTGACCAGAAACCTACGTCAGGTCACGTGGGAAAAAGGTTTTAGAAGGGCTTGCTGGGAAAACAGCATTTTGACACTAAAACATACGTACTTCGACCAAAATTTGAATGATTCGATTTGAATACATAAGGAACACCACTGTGAAGCTAAAGAAAGACATAAAAACCTCAAAAAACAAAATAATGAACCCGCCCTTTAATCAACTAAATCATTTCTAAATAATATGAGGATGTGCAAGTGTTCATTATTTGTTGATCTTCCTACCTCCCGCGGCAGCTCTGAGAGGAAGTTCTCGTCCGCAGCGAAGGTCCTCAGGTTGTGCAGGTAGCCGATAGTGGGAGGCAACGACTCCAACTCATTACAACTACAGTCCAACTCCTCCAACAGAGACAGACTGGGTGAAAGGAACAGAGGCAGAAGAGAGGAGATACAAAGAAGAGGACAGAGAATGAAAGGAAATTATTCTGCAGGCTACAAAATCTCTGCTGCAACCTTAGATTACTTAGACTACTTTAAAAGTTTTAAAGGATAGGGATGCCGCTGCTCTTTATTTTTCCTATTGCCAACAAAACCTGTGAAAAGACTGAACCAAGAATGGATTCATCCCACTATCAAGTGTTGTCTGCTTAGCCAAAGCCTGATTATTCCTCTGTGCAACAGAGCTCCATAGTTGCCACATAGAGCCACACGTTGCACTGGGTGACAAGTTCCTTCATCACACAGTTTATTTTGAGTCATTCCCACATACACCAGCCTGTGGTGTAAAATACTGGAGCTGAAAATAGTCCCAAATATGCATTATTTCCTCCGGTTGTAGTTACGTTTAAGCTGTTTGAGGAAATTACGGACCATTTCTATTTTTTTTATTTACGTCTTCAGTATGAAAGAATGGGCTTGGAGCTGAGTCCCACAGACAGGGTATTGAGAGAAGAACTAACACGGTGTTGTTTTTTTTTTTTTTGTAGGATTTGTTGACAATAAGAAAAACATAGAACAGCACCGGCCTTATCCTGTAACATGTTTATGACAAGAAGGTAAATTTGTCTTTATAGTGACAACTTAGAAGAGTGTTGAGAGAAGGAAAAGATCATCAAATTGAAGAATCAGTCAATAAATAATGACACAACCAATCAAATCAAGGTGTAATCTACATTCGTTTGGTCTCATTTGCTGACCGCCAATCATCTCTTTCCCACTTTGTCCCCTTGGATGTCTGAAATTCTTCAATCTGGATCTCAACTTCTTCACTCAACTCAAAGACTCACAGTAACATCCACGGCAGGCCCTCTACAGGACACCCTGACCCCCTCCCCACCCCACCTTGACTGCCATCATTGGCCTAGCAGCACGCTAACAGCAGGCTAATGCTAATGAGACAACACTTTTACATTAATGTACTGTCACTGTGAACATTGCATTAGTCTGCTATCATTATTCCCAATGGACCGGACCATCTGGGCCACCATACGGTCTGACAGGAGAGAGGGGAGGAGAGTTCCACATCCTATATTAAGATTTAAGGTTGCCTAGTTTAGTATTTTGCTCTCACTATTGTTTGCATTCACACTTAAAAGTATGAAAAAGTCTCCTCATTTTGCCACAAAAACATACAGCTAGATTTGAATATGTCAAATAGGAATCCTAAGATCATTTAGCTGCTCCATAATCTTACTCTCAATGGCAGATGTTCCATGAAAACATAGTCGCTCAGTAGTACTAGGTCACTTTAAGACACACGTTTCTGGATTCTACTCTCCTCCTTTGTGTATGGAGCATAAATGCTTTAGTGTGAGTTTACACCAGGTGCTAACGTTGCTCAGCGAGAAAATCAGACTCATTTTAAGTCCCCTCTGGTTGAGAGTATCACTTAAATGCTTTGCATCAGAATAAACTCAGAGACAGCAGTCTACACAGCTACCTGGTGTACATATACATGTTTATTGTGGCCCAATGTTATAGCTATAAAATAGTAATGGCCTTAAAACATTAAGGACTGAAAGTAAAACATAAGACTTTACTTGCTCTTTCCATGAAAGTAACTGCAATGCTTATTGATTTGTATTTAATCCACTTTAGGCTGTACAACAATACAGACAAGTACAGAAACCTGTCTACTGATTCAGCTCAGTGTATATACAGTATACAGTATTTATCCTTTTGCACTGATGCAGCTAGAGGGGAATACAATGAACTATTGGGGTACAGGCATAAACTCTGCAGATACATATCTGTTTAGTAATGTAAAAGAATAACTTATTTAGGAATATAGAATTTTTCATAGAGGAGCAGAAATATGATCACATTCATCATTAGTAAGCAACACTTAAAAACTAGAGGGGTAAGAGAAGGATCTTTTCAGGTGTTTTTGGTTTAATCAGAGGGGAAGCAATGGATCTACAGTGCTACTTATTGAGGCTAAAACCCGGGATTTGTTCAGGAAGACAAATGTTTTCAGAGCGTTCAGATACAACTGTTACATTTACGTCTTGTATGTCACTGAATGTTAAACAGTCTTTTAAAAATGTAATCCATCACAGATTAACTGATTCACACAATAATTAGCAACATGATCCAAGTCACTACTCAACTGTTTCAAACAGCAAAAAGGAACACAATCAATTTATTCCAACTCAAACTGATTTCATTAAATATTTACGTCACTGTAGGCCTTGTTTCTTCCAAAATCTATCAATCATGGAGTTCTTATTTACAGTCTTCAATGTGAGCAGAGTTGTATGATCTCTAAAGTATACGGAGATTAAAAAAAATACTTCTGAATTTAAAAATGTTTCTGCTTTTCAAAAGCATGATTTCTGTGATTGAATCTGGACTGTGATGGATTATAATAAGAATTATTGTGATCAAATTACTGTACTGTAATCATTTTACATGCAATCATTTCTGTCTGGAGCCCTGAGGGCTGGTTTTGTACATTTTCAATTAAGAATGTAGATTTTATTCAAATATTAAGTCCAAATATTGAAAAATGTTTGGGAGGCAAATGTGAAGAAAAGGTAAAAAAACGGAATTAAAGTTTATGTTTGCATGTAATTTGCATGAATTCAAGATGTTTCCCACAACCCCATGTAGTTGTGAGCTTGTATCTGTAACGCAGTTGAACATCTGTCTGTCTCTGAACGCACCCCTGGGTCCAGTAGGCTAATGTTACTCACCCTTGCTTGGGCTTCGCACTAACGCCACGGCAACGCAGCAAACACAACACACAGAACCCCCCAATCGTGAGCCAGCATAACAACACAGCAACTAACAGCAATCAACAAGGAAAACAACAACCCACCAAGATCAACCTGCTGAGAAAATCTGACAAAATATGTTTTCAAAATAAAGCAAAAGTCTGCATGGCTTTATTATCCGTTTTTCTTTTTGTGCATGAGTGTGTGTTTGTGTGTGTTTCTTACCTCCCGATGGTGTTAGGCAGTGAGGTCAGCTGGTTGTCATCTACCTTCAATGTTGTCAGCTTCTTCAACATTCCTACACGATATGCAAACACACATATTCACATTCACAAACACAAACATGCTCTTCAAATAAATATACACTGAGTTCAGAAATGTCCCTTTTCAAAAAATAATTTACTGAAGAAAGTGGATTAAAGTATAGAGTTTGCAATATTCTATATTTACCTTATTGTGAAAGCATCCCACGAAAAGACCAAAACCAACAATGATTGGATACTACTAACGAGAATTTTCTGTGTAGCCAAAGCGTGATGTACTATAGCGTATTCCTCTTTATAATAAAGCTCCAATGTTATCCTAAAAACTATTAACCTCTTCCACTCCTTGAGGGTGCCGGTGCCCTTGGCCGACTTTACTGTCTTACAGAGGACCTACAGTAAGGCATTCAGAGGATGTATGGCTTTCCTAGGTATATTGACAATAAGGGGGTTTCTGAGCAGTTTCCACAACAGAAGTGCTCGCCATCCAATCGCCAAAAAATGCAAATTTTGCAGAAATCTCCAAAATGTCAAAAGCTTTGATACCAAATGACAGCATGGCTTTTTCTAAGGTGTTCCTCAAGGTCTTGGTGTCTTAATGTGGTATTTTGGAGGGATTATTGATCATTTTTATCAATTCTCAAGTGGTAAAAAAATGGTTAAATTCAGCACCAAATATGTGTAACAAATGGTATCAACTTATGAGACATGATAGTGCATGGGAATGGTCATCATATACTGCATTAATCTTCAAGTTCCCAGCATTCAGATGATGTACACCACTTCTAGGGTACATATACTGTATACTGTTGACCTGCTATCTCCCCCTAAAGACCCCTTGTACACCCTAAAAAAGACAAAAACAGGTCTATTATATGGTAAAGAGGAGTGGAGGGGAAAAGGTTAAAGACCCATCAATGAGCCACACGGTTGCAGTGGGTGTTCTTTCATTACCATGAACACTATAGTTTATTCTGAGTCAGTCCCACATATACCATCCCGCTGCCAGAAATATTTCCCAGTGCAACAAAATGCATATTCATCAGAGTCTAAAAATAGCCCCAAACAAATGCAAAATGTATTCCTGTTTGAGTATCATTTGCTGATGAAACTATAGTGTCCAGCTGTTAAATTAGTAAATTACAGAAAACAAAACTGTTTCTATGTGACCCGTTTTTAAAGATTCACACCTTCAGGAAGCAATGAGCATGTTTTTTTTTTTTTGTCTTTTTATGGGATTTGTTGCCAGTAAGATACAGAATACTACTGCACAGCCCCATCAGGAACTAAACAGGTGGGAATTTAAATGCTTCTTTGTGTGTGTGTGTGCATGTATGCTTGTGTTTGTGTGTGTACCTATAGAGTCAGGGAGGTGCTGCAGCATGTTGGAGGATAGCAGCAGGTCTTCTAAGGCCTCACAGCCTGAGATATCCGTGTCCAACGTCTCAATACGATTCTTAGCTAAGTCAAAGTACCGCAACTGACGAAGTTTTCCTATCGCCTGCAGAGGGGGGGAGGACGAGGAGAGAAAGGAACAATCGAGTGACAGAGAAAAAGACAGATAAGCAAAAAATCTGAAAGAAAGTGTCATTCAAATATCTCCAGAGCTGCTTTTATTTCACTGTTAAGAGCTGAAAGTGTGCATGGTCTTACCCCTGGTATACACTGTAGAGAGTTGTTATCCAGCCACAGCTCTCTTAGGTTGTGGATCTGTTCCAACACCTCCGGCTAACATGCAAACAGAGGAATCCATATCAGCATATACTGACCACAAATATGCAGATATGTAGCTATTTATATGAAAACAATTGAATTATTCATTAACATCAAAGGACACTGTCTCAGCACTAATGTTGTGAGCATGTACAGATCCAAAAAATAACTTTAGTGCATCTTCAGACCAACTCTGCCATATATAAAGACAAAAAAAATTCTGCAGAGTGGGTGAGACTGGCAATCTCTCCCTCCATGCTTTCTCTCTCTTGGCAGGAGGCAGACCATGCAGCCAACCTACTCCTCTCATAGCTGACTTCCTGTCTGACCCTGATTTCATATCCTGTTAGCCTCCATCATGTCGCTTTGCCCCCTTTCAGGGTCCAACTGAAGGACAGTAGGCTCCTACCTCAGTGAGACAGCCTACAGAGGATTTGACCATATGCCATATTGGGTCTTGAAATGTGAACTTTGAAGGCAGCGGCCTCCAAAATAGGACACAGCATCTGTGTTTCTGTTTGGATTCCTCCTTCACTTTACACATAAATATGGCTCAACTACGTAAGACATGAATATATGAGCCTCCTGTGATCACAAGGGATGATCTCCATGTCAAACATCTACAATTAAACACTTAACTTAATGCTGCATTTAAAAATAAAATCATTCTCACCATCTCAGAGAATTCATTGCTACCCAGATCCAACCTCTCCAACTGTGTCAGTCTGTGGATGGACCTGAGAGGACAGAATACATTGATTACTACAACTACTACTACATTGGGACATATGTATATATTTTTATACACTGAAAAACTGCCCATTCCACCAAAACACGAGACAAACATACAGTTTAGCATTTTAATACTTATATTACATGTATTCTGTATGTATTCTTTTATCTATGATTTTTTTTTTTATAATTTGTATTTTTATTCTCATTCTAATTATTATAAATAATTGCATATTAGCCTTTTAGCAATTAGCCACCCTGCATTTCACTCGCTAACAAATAAAACCTTTGAATTAGTTGAAAATGACACATGATAATATTACTGTCATACATTGTAGTGTATTTCTGCCTCGGCCTGTCTTCTGTTTATTGTGGATTTTTTTTTAATTTAAATGTAGCATCTACAATGTGACTGTGGATAATCTGCCATTGACGATGCATGCTGTGTAGTGCACATATTTAGAGAAATTTAGAGAGAATAATAGAACATGTCTTGGAAATTGCTGTACGCCCACATTGACTTTAGCATGAAGTGTACGCAAAAGGGTCAAATTGCTGCTATATATTAAGAATAATAATGCAATGTCTTCTCTACAGAAAACAACTGCACAGAAAGATTCATCAGAATGTGTTCATATAGAATGTTTTGTAATTGGGTTGTGGCAGGTTAGTGTCTCATCCCAACTGTTCTCCTTGCATGGTGGGAGTGTTATGGATGTGCTCAAAGATTAACATGTGTTGTAGCAACCTTCATTACGCTAGGGAAAGAATATATTAGCAAATGTGGTAAAGGTTCCTGGGGAGTGTTTACCAAATCTACATCCTTTCTTTTTCAGATTTTCTATCATGTCATTTACATTTTGAACACATTACTGTTCTATTTTTACTCAGGTCAGCTAGTAACTTTGAAGGTTATCTCCGTCAGTTGTTACATTAAACAGGAAACATTTAAGACTGATAGAACCAACACATTAGTGTTATAACAGGCTTCATCAGTATTCAACAACACCTGCCAGGGGTAAATATAGTTTTAATCTCGACACCTGGGAAAGCAAGCATACACTCTGTAATATTATGAAACATCTGTGTGTGCGCACAGTTGCACTTAGTGGTGTAGTGGTTTCTTTCTTTCTTTCTTTCTTTCTCACACACATATATGGCGTTTTTTCTTACTTTGGCATTGTTTTCAGGTGGTTCTCTCTGAGCTCCAGGATCCGTAGTTTGGAGAGTCTGAAAAACAGAATACACATAAACCGAAACTTAATTTACTTTGTTAATTCTCTCTTGCAACAATTGTTACCACAATATATTGTTTATAACATAAAATAAGGCATAAAAAAACAGGCCCCATTTATCCCTATTTCAGCTCCAGAATCAGTGATAATAATGATACATAATAATTGACCAGTAAAGTGTGATTACCTAAAATTGCTCCATCATCATTACA
The DNA here is from genome assembly GCA_916701645.2 of Sebastolobus alascanus. Taxonomy (NCBI): domain Eukaryota; kingdom Metazoa; phylum Chordata; class Actinopteri; order Perciformes; family Sebastidae; genus Sebastolobus; species Sebastolobus alascanus. The sequence goes on along the minus strand of CAKAOJ020000108.1, from coordinate 902,997 downwards.
GATGATCATCACCATGAAACTTTATAAATTTAGAGGATTTATTTCACTAATGAGCTTTCGCAATATTTCATATGAAATTGCATTCATCATGAACTGACCAACATCAGCTGCTCTTACTCACAATAACAGAATAAAACCGGCAGAACAACTTGTTGTAAAATTTGTAACAAGACAGCAAATAACCAAAAATACAGCACATTGACCCTAACCTGGATAAAAAAGTATATTAATGGGATAATGGGAGGAGGAAAGAATGATCGAACGGATAGAGGAATAGAAATATATTTTTTTGTGTGAAATGAAAACATGCCCCAAATATAAAAGATGTTCCAAAGATAAAAGTCCATAAAAGGTTTAAGACTAAGGGGCTGTTCACATGCTGCCCTCAAATCCATTGTTGTCAATGTAGATGCGAGGAAGGTGTGCTCCAAGCGAGTGTGACGCCGTCACAACGTGCAAGTGTTTCCAAGCACATATTTTTCAGGCTGCAACGGCTGCGCCCCGAGATAAAAAATAGTTCAACTACGGTAAATATGTCCATGGTAAATATGAAGGAGAAGTTAATCATTTTAGTGCAGGGCTATCCAAAGCTTTACGATCAGTCCCATGGACTATTTTACTTGCGTCACCCTTTCCATCCCGAGGATGTCACAACATCCGGTTGAAAGGTCAGCTAAACTGACAGAGAAATTGAACAGTAATGATGCTGTGAGGGATCGACGGTGCTGGAAATCCATTGATTTTTGTTTTGACTTTGTTAAGTTTAGTCAGTGAAGCTTTTACTGCTAAATTACCAGAACATAATCATCATCATCGCAGCGCACAGGTTTTGGTTGCTTAGTAACAGCAGGCGTGACAGGAGCGCAACCTCCGGCTGGCGTTCTCCACTTCTTTTTAGATACAACATTTAAACAGCCGCTCAGGTTGATTGGGCGTGCTCAGCTTCTTTAAATAATTACCTCTGCCAAGGCCGAAGGCCTAGGAAGGAGGTTATGTTTTCACCGGCGTTGGTTTGTTGGTTTGTTGGTTTGTGGGTTTGTTGGTTTGCAGGATAACTCCAAAAGTCTGCGATGGATTTGAATGTTTGTATGAATGTATGTTGGATTTTTTTGGAGGGGTGGGGTGTGGCACAATGAACAATCCATTAGATTTTGGTGGCGATCCGGATCATGATCCGGATTCAGGAATATTTTTAAGATTTCCGATCAGCCTGAGCATTAAGACCACAGGGTATAACACATGCGCAGTGTAGCTGATGACGCGTGACTCCGCCTCCTACTTCTGAGAGCAGAGAGATACGTGTGTAGATGTGTGTGCGGGAGCTGCTGGCCGTCCGCGGTGAGAAAGAAAAAAGCTATAGATGACGGGATGAGAGACAACGTAGTGTAACGTTATACAGACATAACAAGGCTGCTGAATGAGAGAGGCATCCGCCGATACGTTACACGGATACACACCGTGTTAATAATAAGCCGACCACCTCACGGTACCGCCAGCTGTGAGCTGTGATCTGTTTTTAAAGTCAAGCGTTGGCGGATGTCTGCGCTCTCCGAGTGCAATTCTAGTTATAAATCATTTAATCATGTGCAGTACAGTATAAAGGCTGATAAACATGGACGTATCCATTCTTTTCATAAAGATTCTTAACTATTGATAATAGTTGCACTGGATTAAGTCTGTGGTTCCTGAAATATGTAAAAAAAAAACATCCAACACAGTCACACACAAATGCTCACAACCAAGTGCACGCTAACAATTACATGCATCACTTTACCTGCCAAAGTTAGCCGGCAGATACTCCAGGAAGGCATCGTTTAAAAAGAGCTGGGTCAGATTCAGGAGCTGCGTGAAACCATCTGGGAGTCTGGAAGAGAGAGAAATAGCAGAAAGAAACAAAAAAATAAGAACATATAATGCAAAAGAAGAATAAGAAAGAGGAAAAGAAAGTGTGTGTGTGTGTATGTCCTCGAAGAGCCACAATGGATTAAAACATGTTCCCATGACAACCCTGTAGAAACAGCTACAGTAACTGCTGTTAGCCTGCAGATGACTCATCTCCTGCACGCACACAAAGTAAAAGAAGCATTTTTGTCTGCAGTTTACTGCGTGGTTGAGTCCAATTGTGCTTCATGGACGTAACACCACCGACAGGAAAACTGCAATTACTATCATAACACCTGATGCTCCAACACTAAACAACATCAGCACTTTATTGTAGCAATTATATCTTCTATTGTCCAGTCCATAGCTGGGCCAATAGGACAGATATGGTTGTTTGGTAGTTAAGGGTCTGTGGATGCAGCCGACGACTATAAAATATTTACTGCCTCCGCTTAAAATGCATGGATTGAAATACGCAAAAGCAGAAAGAAAACAAGAACATTGTCGGTCTCTTGACAGAGAAAAATCTGCTCAAACAGCTAAAAACATGGCAGATGCATCAAACAACCCATTACATCTTGAACTGAGTCCAGGTCCATTCAGACTGGCTGATTCAATTGGTGCTATCAACAAAACATGGAACACAATGTCCCAATTCTCAATGAAAAACATACTACAAATGAGGCAATTTGAAAGTGTTTGAGAGATGTTTATTTTTAGGATGATAGAGTCAGTGTTTTATCTTGCGTTGTTATCCAGAAGCAGGTAAATTAGCCCCTACATTTTTGTCAGTTTTTTGCTAGTGCAGCTACTGTAGGTGTCCGTCTTTCAAAACAAACCTGTGTGCCGTAGATAAACATTAATATTTGCTGTCAAACTAGAGGCGGGAGTATAGAGAATGGAAATGTGATGTCAAGTAATGTAGTATACATGTTATACAGTCAGACACGAAGGTAGGCTAACGTTATGGGTTTCATTTTGCAAGATACCGGTAGATTAATTATGCAGTATTAGCCGACGTTTTGTTAGCACTCAGTTTGCATAATAGCTAGCTTATTCTTGTCCGGATGATTGTGTAGTTGGCATTTGTCTTGTAGATCTTAATGTCATATACCTACCAGTGTTGGAAATGAACTTTTTTGTCCACTCTGCCACTGTGGCTGGTGGATTACAAAATCTACCAGCCACTCACTAGATTACCATTGTTTTTTTGGCTGGTGAGTGAAGCAAATCTAGCAGCCACTTGCATATTTTACCAGTATTTGGCTGGTGGCTGGTGCTAATTTCCAACCCTGATACCTAACCGTTTGTAAACTAGACATCGGCCTCATAATATTTACATATTTTGAACTGCTGACAGGTGTTGACCAACGCCAAAACACATCAGTGACTGTAATGGGTGGCAAACTGTCAAGGTCCTCCTAACTCGTAAAGATCGATATCATAAACTAACTTCAGTTTTGTAATTCATGGCCCCTTTGCTTCTGTCAGCTTCTCTTTATATGGGTATTTGTCTTTCGCACGTACTTTACACATTTCTGATGATGAACGATTGACAGATGACAGATGACAGATGAACTCCGTACGCAACCCTCCAAAAATAGCAGCGCCGCCCCAGAATGCTCTGTGATTCCCATTCCCTATTCCAACCGGTTCAGCAGTCATGATATGAGTAAGAGTGTTACTACAAAGTGTTGGTGTCTTACTTGGTGATCGGGTTGACACTGGCCTCCACCACTGACAGGCCTTTACAGCATTTTATATTGTCGGGAAACTCCTGGATACCTGTTAGAGAGAGACACAGAGAGGGAAATGTGTTAGTTACTTATTTCGACTTTTTGAGATTTTGAGATTTGAGATCTGTGCTACCTTTGTTTACTTACCCGCTCAAATCCATATACTGTACTGTATCTGGGCATGGTTGTAATTAAAAGTGCAGTTGATAATGCCCGTCAGCATGCAGTAGAGTTTGACTTTGTTCAGGTTGAATCAGTCATCTGTGTTACAGACAGGATTTTTTTACCGTTTTTACTGATGTCTAGCTCTTTGAGGTTAACCAAGCTTGCGATGGCGGTGGGCAGGTTGGACAGGTCGTTATCGGGCATGCTCAGCTTCTTCAAGGCCTGGCAGTTGAAGAGTTGCTATGGAAACACAGAGGGGAAACAATTGAATATTATAGTCTGTTGGCAAAATCACGCAGACCTTTAGTAGAAGGTTACAGAAGGACAGAGGGCGAGAAAGTCAGCTGGAGGCATGCACCACTTAATGTTGTGGAAAAGCAGTGCCATTTTAGCTGCTTTTCTATGAATAATGCAGAATTAATCTCCAACGTACGGTGGCCCCTCGGGACAAAACACACACTGGAGTGAAAGCAAAAACATTCAGAGAAATGTGCCCTTAGTAGCAAAATACTGCAAATGCCAAAAATATGTGTTTGAAAGCACATGCATAAAAAAAGAAAGTGCTTAGCGTACAGAAAGGCTGAATTGTAAAATACACAAAACATACAAAAGCACAGACATGAAGGGAAATGTTATCCAAATCCAGAAATGCTACAAACACTAAAACACATACAAAAGGCCAGAGCACAAAGATTAAGAAGAATTTGTTTAAATAATCGTGAGTCAAGATCCATGACTATTTTTTTCCAGAGCTTTCGCCTGCTTTTTAACAGATATTTCCGAGATCAAGAATCGACTTTCATGCTCACGAATAAAGTCCAACATCAAGAGCTAATGTTAGCAGTGAAACATGCATGGATGCTCCAAATAAACAGTAAAGTTAAGAGGTAACGTTAGCGTTAAACAAATTGAGAATTTATATTTATTTTAAGTCATAATTCCCATAAGCAGCAACAATAAACCAGCTAACGACTGACAACACTTCTTGCTCATTAGCAAACACTGTGTAAATTAGCAACCTGCACTTCCTAAAGTTAGCGAGCTATTAGCAACATTACTTAGCACTGTAACGTTAGCTTACTTACTGTAGCTGTACTGTAGCATGACTGTTAAGATAGCTCGATAATAAAATGCAGTCCATAGAATATTATCTATTGCTGTGTATTAACATACAACTGTCTCATATTTAAATTGACTTTGCTATCTGCCATCTGCTATCTTTAATAATTATATGCTAAAATAGCATATGATCGGTGGAAAACCAAAACTAACAGAAGATACTTCTGATCAGGCACAAATCTCACCATTGTGTGACTTATTGTCTACACAAATATAACCTGGTAGCTAATGTAATGATTCAGGGAGTTTTTTTAAGAAATTTCAAAGAAGTTATTTGAAGTTATTATCTATTTATCAGCAGACATGGAAATAAAGCATATCAATCAACTTTGTATTCTTTTCCTGGAAATTTATTAAATAAATTACCAGCTATTGGGAAATAGCGGAATATAATTATTAAATAATGTTTATAATAAAGTAATTTTCGATAAATTTTGAGGTAAATATTGGGGTAATTTGGCAGTAATTCCAAAGAAATTTCAAATAGGTTACTTGCTAATTATCACCTAATTACCATAAAATTGTGTGTGATTTGAAAAAATCAAATCAAAATCAAATGTTTCAAAAACACTTCCAGAGTATGCTATCTGTAAGTTGTAAATTGCACTGAGGCCAGTGTAAACATGTAGCACCTTATTCTGCCAAGTGTCACCCAGACTTCACCCACTGAGTGTGATTTGATGTGTAACATACTTCACACAAAACATTCAACTATTATCTTGCAATGTTACGATGTGCAAAGTCGAATGTGTTATTTTCTCATAATTCAAACAAACATATGCTCGCTCGCATTCAATCCTGCAGGCACTTTCCAAGTCGCCTAACTTGCACAAAGAAAGGATTGTGTCTAGAAGGTAATTGAGGAAACTTGCAAAAACATGCAAAAACTCTTGTGAAACTCGCTGCCCGACGACCTATCCTAACATTAACTATTCAAGGTCAATAACCTTACCCATCTCGTGAGAGTTTCCCAAATTGTGGGTTACCTTCTAGACACACCAAAAAAAGGGAACCCATGCAGACATTTAAAAAATAAAACCATTGCAACTAAATCATATTACTGCACAAAATAAAATGCTGATCTGTCGACAAAATCATTTTAGATCGCCTATTCTGTATATTATATTGACATGTTGAGATGTCAGCCACATTTACTCTCACTGTTGTCAAAAACAAAAATAAAAGGAGCACCAGGGCCGCAGAGCTAGACTGAGCTAAACATGGACAGGGCTACTCTTTCCCCCCATGGATCAGGCGAGTCAGGTGAGGCCACTATACTTAAGGACAAAATCACTGACTCACAAGCAGCTCTCCAACTCACTTACATAGAGGCCAATGACTCTGGCAGCCTCCATAGCTCTTCTACTATCTTGGCACACACATAAACATACACATTGTCAAGGCTTTTCGTCAGCGGAATGCAACTTTGGCTCGTTACTTACTCAGCCCTGTTAGACCGTCTCCATTCATGCAGGCTATATTTAGAAATCCACTTCACCATTTCTGCTATTTAAACCAGGACAGGATATCAATAAAATGAGACAGCCCTCCTACAGTATAAACAGCACCTGTAATTCTCCTTGAAATTTTGGAAGGGCATTTTGCCTCATTATTGCTCACGTGAGGGTTTTCTGAAAGTCTCGGGCGGCCTGGGAGACCACAATATTGCCTCGTATGGGATGATGTTTGTATATTACAAAAACACCATCACATAAGAGACAATATCGAGTAAACATGCCAGAAAAAAAATACTGCCGGTCTTAGTTTCAAGACTCTTCAAATTCTACTTTTCTGTAGGAATGACAATGCCGATAAGTCGGTCAGTCAAATGAAGAAAAGTTCATGTATATAGTGCAAAAATTACAAATGTGAAACTTCACAGCAGTCCAGCGAAAAATACCTCAACAATTTTTTAATGGACTGGGTTCCCAATGACTAAGTATGCTGACGAGAGCATGTAAACACTAACATTAGCATACAGTTAAGTGAGTACGCCTGAGGCTGACAGAGTACAATGAGGAAAACTGCCATGTGCACTGACAACCGGAGTCTGAAATGTCCTAAATTGGCAACCGTACAGAGGATAAACCCTTTTTGCTTAGGTACCAGCATGGCCTTAGTGCCACCCTTAGGCCATACTTTACATATTTTGCCCCACCGGTGGTAAAGATCTGAGAATAGCAAAGCTTAGTAGCATTGCTTAACTGTAAATTCCTTTAAATGAACATCACTGGTGCCTGTCTCTCTACGAGTAAATTAATGAGCTCACACAACATTCAAGGGGACACATCATGCTCATTTTCAGGTTCATATTTGTATTTTGGGGTTTCTACTTAGAACAGGGGTCGGCCACAACAACATATTTTGCCTATCATTGTTTATTTTTTCATTTCTTACAAAATTAATTTTATTTTTACTAGCCTGTATCAGTGTGAACAGACTCCTAAAAACATGGGAAATCCATAACGATAACTAGATACTTAAAGTGGCAGTAGGCAGTATATTTTTGGCATCATTGGGCAACAATTCCATAACAACCTTTCAGCACATTGTAATTCAAGTGTTCTGAGAGATAACTAGACTTCTGCACCTCCTCATGGCTCTGTTTTCAGGCTTTTTAAAAATCTAGTCCGTGACGGGAGATTTTGGCCAATCACAGGTCATTTCAGAGAGAGCGTTCCTATTGGCTGTGCTCCGGCTGGTGGGCGGTGCATGGATCTCAACATGGCTGCCGAGTCACAAACCTTCTCATTTTACCGCTAAACAGTACACTACAAGATGTTTCTGAAAACATTTGAGGCGAGAAATAGTCATTACAGTAACAGAATATTGATTAATATTTGATCACAATGCTTAGTTTGATCGGACTTCGTGAGTGATTGACAGCCGGCTCTCATAGATGGCAGCTGGATGGCAGACTCCAGATCAGCTCTGACTGGTTGTTTTCCTCCAGTCTGTGAAATCCTGCAGATGCCATTGGGAGCACCGGAGGAGACAGAGGCACATGATTTTTTTCAGATTACCTGTCTCATGCACTACTGTCAGGACGTTTTATAAAAATAACTTTTTTTTTTATCATATTTGTTCCATTTCTACCCACTGCAGCTTTAACTATAATGCTCTCAGACCTCCGCCAAGGAGGCAGTTCACTGAGGAGTGATGGTTAAAATCTGTAATTACGGAAACGTAATTGCCAAATGCAGTCCTATAGTTCCTGAACTGCAGCTTGCGCTCGTTTATACAGGGCAGGCGCAACAGACTGGCTAAATGCACATGTGAAGGCACATTGTAGCGGGGCTCAAGCACTTTGACCACAAGTTGTAATTTGGTATTGTCTACGATCGAGTGTGGTCTCATATAGGCAGTGATAAACACTCTTATAGCATTAGTTATTACTTTGGCACGGTTTACATGCTTTAATGTTCAAAAAACACTTTATTTTTCTCATACCGTCTGTCTGAATATACCTGTATATTCTGTCTGAAACGCTCCGTTTTAGCGCCTGTCTCTTTAAGAAAAAGCCCAGTCTGCTCTGATTGGCTTGTGAGAACAATATGGTGCACCTTTGCAAAGGCAGATCTCAAGTTGTGGATGGTATATTCTAATGAGCCTGCATGTGACACAGGAAGGGTAGCCGAATCTGAATGGTTTGTTGAATCACATGTTTTCTGACACAAAAAACTGACTGGGTTGTCATATTTTACAGTTTGTGGGTTAGTAGGCACTCCAGATACCTGATTTAAACCAGATATATGTATGTGCACAAACACTGAAAAAAGTGAGTTTTTCACGATATGTCCCCTTTAATATATCCGAAGGCGTCAACTCCTGAGTGTGCCATTACAGCCAAGTAATGAAAAGAATAAAGGTCCACTTTTGTCAGATACCACAAAGCAATAAAATACTACATGTCACATTTACAGTTGCTTTATGTAACTGTTGAAGTGCAAAATGCACATTTGCTGTGGTTAATAAGTAAAACACCTCTTTATTACGTCAAACGTACGTCACGGCTCCCCAGAACAAGGTGTGGAGCAAACAGCTTATTCTAACCAAAGTGATCGAGGTCATAAGAAAGTGCAACACATATTGGTCCTGGGATTTTCACTGAGGTTTTAGAAGGATCACATTAGGGTTGAATGACTGGCCTTGGTCCAGGTTCAGGTCAAGAAGTGGTTTTACATTATGTTTAGCAAGTTGGGCTTTGGGGTAAGAGACAAGTGTCAGCAGAAAGGAGTCAACATGTGGTTCAGAGGAGTTACCTTGGGTAGTTCCTCAATCTGGTTGGCGTCGAGGTAGAGCTCCTCCAGAGTTCTCTCGAAGCTGAAGATCTCCTTGGGGACCTGTTGTAGGCTGCAGTGGGAGTAATCCAACACCGAGATCACTTCCTCTTCACCACGGAAACAACGGCACGGCACCAGCCGGCCAATCAGCTTCCGCTTAGTGGTCATTTCCAGACACTGCACTATAGTGGCAAGAAGAGGAGAGGAGAGAGGTGACGTTAGATTAATTTCAGAGGGTCTGAAACTCATGAACATCAGCTCATTATATATTATTCATTTCATTGTATGCCTGTGTAGACAATTGTTGGTGTGACAGTCAAGTACAGTCAGGCTACATCACTCAGTTAATTCAGAGGTTAACTATGGAGCTGTCATTAAAAGTCACATGGAATTTTCTTTAATGTTCCAAAATACATTTTTTTGATAACCATGTAAGCTGCATTCATTAATGGAGACAGATTTCACCGCTTTTGGTGAGTAATGCAATAAATAAATGCAAAAAGGAACCCTTTTTTTTTTTAAACACCTACTTAAAAAATGTTAATGTTCAGGGAAAATGTAGGGTGTAAAAATGACAGCATTCACATGACATCAATGTTAAATTGACACTTGCATTAACTCTTTAATCAGCAACTTTCAGCTTCAAATAGTCAACAAATTACTAATCTTTGGTCGAATATAATGCATTTTCTGGAAAATCAACTGAGGAATTGGTTCAGATAAGAATGTTTTTGCCTAGTTAAGCAAATTAAATTCTTGACATATCAACGTACTTCATCACATTGAAGCAAAAATCATACGTAAATATCCAATATTGCCATAAAGTTGTCTTTCTTGTTGATTTGAAATGTTGCAGCTTCCACAATGGTGACACAATTGTATCTTCTCGTGGTACGTATTGTCATCCAATCCTAGATACAAACATATGTATTCATTAAGTCCCGTAGCCTTTATGGATGGGTCAAACAAACACAGGGCTTTCACCCAGGAAACCGCTGCTTGTGTCCCGTGTGAAACCATAACTCGGAGTGGAGTTATTTTAAGTTAGGAAACTTATTTTAACCCAAACAACGATCTTTTCTCAAACCTAACCAAGTAGTTTCGTTGCTTAAACATAACCAAGTGTTTATCTGCGACCCGGGTGGAGCATCTTAGTTTGGCGCGTATGGCTACCCAATGCGTTAGAAAGTGACGCCGAGGTGTCCTAACCAAACGTCCGTATGTGACAAGTTGTGAATGAGAACGAGTTGGTTATTATGCCCTCGCTGCAGCTCAGCAAAGAACCGGAGGGGAATCAAAAAGAGGTAATTCAGCACAAAAAAAGACTGTATCTTTGAAAGAAACCCATTTTATTTGTTTAACTCAAGCTGCTGAAGTTTCATTAGCTTCAGATAAACTTTGCAATGCTTTCAAATGACCGCCAGGCAGGTGTAAAACCTAGGGCAGATAATACAACCATCACTCGCCAACCTGCGGTTACACAGCAGGCGGAGGCTCAACTCTTTCTGTCTCACACACACACACACACACACACACACACACACACACACACACACACACATACACACACACACACACACACACACGCACACACAGTCACTCTTTTCAAACAACAAGCCAGAGCCATATAATTAGACTGAATCCTTTGTAATTCAGCGACAACATCACTCCGTCACTCCATTACACGACTCCATTTAAAAAGCCAGCAGCTGAATAGCATGAGTAGGCTAACCACGGGTATTAAAATCCTTGAGTGAGGTGGATTTATCATTCAGCTTTATCATTTCATACCCAAACGCTTACTACACTCAATCTACTGACAAATAATAATAAAAAAAAAAAAAAAGGTTTTAATGCCAGCTCTTTCAAATAGAACAAAGAGTGAGTTCTTCAGTTATCTTGACTGCCGCCTCAATTTCCTGTTTGATCTGGATGAGCTAAAAACCAGCTGTGATGAGGGGAAGCGGAGGAAGAGGACAACAGGAGGTGATTAGGAGTGAAGCTGAGGAGACAGAGGGGAATCAAAAGGGGGGACGAGGAGGAGAAAAGGAGAGAGAGAACATGAAAATGAGGAGGCGTAGAGAGAGGAAGGCCAGGAGGCTCGGAGATAAGACCTGCATCTTTATCTGTCTATAAACACACACATGTCCGGCCCAGAGCGACCAGATGAATTCAGGAGATAGGCAGAGTGATCTTGGGCACTGTGAGGACACTATGTTATCTGCTCAAGGCCAGTTGAATCTGATAAAAAAAAAAAAAGACCGCAGATCCTCCAGGACTGTTTATCTAAGAGGGGTTGGACCGTTAAAATCAATACATCCTTATCCACAGTCATGCTCAAAGCGGGCGTAATGAGGCGAGCTGGGATTTACTGTTTGTCTACAGTATGTGTAAACCCAGCAGTCAGTGCTTCTCATGGAGCTCACACCTTGGACCACTGGTTCTTGTCTAACCCCTCATGTTTAGATCTAAAAGGTAACCAGGGGGTTTGTTTAGCTGCTGGGGAATGGGAGAGATTTCAACAATGAGGATTACACTACTCAGATAAGAGGCATGTCCTGTGTTTTCCCTTATAGTCTGAATACAAATGTCAATGTGGTGGACTGCCAACTCAGACAAAGAAGCTGCAAAAGGGATAAAACTACAGCTGGGCAATATGGTCAAATTTAATTCCATGATCTCATTCATTGTACGTGGCAATATATTATTTCATGTAAGCAAAACAACATGGTAAAAAGTTTTAAACTCCTCGGTCTCAGTTTATCGACTTTTTTGTGTGTGTGCGTGAAAATAAAATCTACGTCGAGTACTTTGAATAATGAATCAAAGATCAGAAACCCAAGTAAAAGGTAGAAAATGGAGAAAGTAGTTATGTCTTAGGGGTGGTACTGCTAAAATTTTTGAGCAAAAAATAGCTCAAGATCAAGCTCATAAATATTCTTATTTTATTTTGTATATGTTGTATTTATAGTGTATTTTAAGTATATTTCTCCGGTGTGGTAAGATGAATAATTGATGGATTGTTACAGCATAAAAAAAAACAGGAAGCAACCTTCTTTTCTGTTTTGTGGAATTTATGTGCAGATGATTTGTTGGTCTGTGTTTCAGACCCAGTTACCTCTGTTCCCCACCTGTTGGAATACTGTATATTGATTCTTAACTCACTCTTTAACACATGCATCCCTACCTAAAACACATATCGTTGTGCTGCTTTATCAACTGAAGATGGTCAAAAAGTCAATATAGTATAGGGCTGTCCTAGACCGAAGAAAGTCTTGGATGACTAACACTCATACGATTTTGTTGACTAATGGATTACTGTTAATATAATAATAATCTGTTAATCAACAGATCTGTAAAATTGAGTTTCTCGGCAAATAATCACACAGAAGCACCACTTTGAATCTTAAGCTCATGAGTTTCTTAGAATTAAGTCATTCAGCATTAAAAAAGCATAAAAAAATTACCAATCGACTACAGAAGTCTTAGTTGACTAAAACCAAACGACCAATGAGTCGACTAATCGACTAAGAGGGGGCTGAATATAAACGGAATATTTTTCGATAACTTGGACGACAAGCCGCATCAGCCTCACTATCAACAGTTGATTGCTGTGTTAACAGTTTCCAGGCCTGGAGCAGAATACAGGTCAAGACATCCTGCTGCTCTGTATGACATCCTCTGCACCAAAGATGGTTGAACAAAGCAACGGAAAGTATGTGAGACAAGACATTACTTTATATAAATATATCCCATTTGTGTTTATATAGTAGGCCTACATGTTCTAGACCTCTGGTGGATGTCACATTCTTATGGATTCAGCCGGCTATATCTCCTCTTATAGGTTTGGTTTCAGTGCGGCCATCCAGTCAACACGCGTCAGATGACACGTACGCTCTGTCATAGTTACACAGCAGAAGTAGCTTTCATTGGCTGAGTAAGCAGGCAGTCTGAGTGCTAACTTGGCTGAAAGCTAAAGGTGTGAAATCGGTTTAATGCTTGCTGCATCCTCTAATCAACTGCTTGACATCCCAGCCAAGAGCCAGATGGCCCAGTATAATTCTCCAAAACCAGCAACACTGACTAGAGCTGATATGACCTTTTGGTAGATCTTTACTACTGATTGAACGGGATTAAAGTGGGTTATCAGCTTCTTTATTTTCTTTCTTATAGCAATTGTCTTCTTTTTATTTAATTTTGTGGCTTTGCTTGATCTTTATTCAGTCATCACTGTCATAAACTATATTTATTCCTAGTCACACACAAGCTACATTTGTTTTCCAGACTGACATGAGGTGAATTAACTTTGAATGATTAAAGACTCTCTTTTAAGACCTCCGAAATGACCCAGTTAAAAAAAACACTGAAAAGTATTGTGGTTAAAGATTTGGAGAATTCAAAAGCATAAATATCAGCATGCAGTCTGCTAAACAATCTGTTTTTATGAGCTACTGATGCTGCAGCTGCTTGATTCTGCACTCACAGTCTATTGATGTAACAGCTTAAGCATGCAAAGACAGACTACACTAAAAATAACAGCTTTTTTTGTCAAGAGAGCAGAGAAAAAGAGAGCGGAGCTGATATTACCAATGAGAATTAGGCAATGACAGCAGGGACAATGACAAATATTAGGAGCAAATGGGAGGTTGTTTACGTGGGCAGCGATGAGTGCCGACTGAGGGCAGTCACCTCCATGACACAAACACAGAGAAGAACCCAGACTATGGACAAAGAAGATGCACAGAGCAGGAGTGTTCCTCCAATCTGTGGATTTTATTTCAAAAGATAAATATGAGGCAAATGACAACAAGATGATAAATTTTAAGGTGCTAAATGCGAGATTGGAAGCATTTCTATTGCTTCCGCACGGCTCTCGACATGGCGGCGGCTGAGCCGCAGCTTACCGTGCTAACAATGCTGACAGTGAAAACTATAGCAAGACTGCTGGAGGAGCTAATAGTGTTAAACTGGACGGCAACCGGAGGGTGGGTGCTACGCTTCTGCACTAAAAAAAAAACACGGCGGCCTGGCTATGTCAACAAACAACGTATCCTCATACAATGCTTCGTATGATATCTTACGAAAAGTTGTTCCTCACTTTTTGTGTGTTTTCCTTCCAACACGAGACGCATGTGTCATTTTCCGCGCCAGTCTTTTAAAAATTGTCTTCACAGGAAACAACTTAGTTTGGTTTAGGCAACAAAACTACTTAGTTACTTGATTTGGGTTAAAATAACTCTGGAAGTGGCGTAACTTAAGTATGGAAGTTACGTGACAAATAAATCAATTTAGACTTCTGGTTTCACACGGGGTACGAACACCGGTCTCCTGGGCGAAAGTCCAGTGTTTTTGGACCCACCCATCCACCCCGACCTCCTCCGTATGTGGCGGTTGTCGCTCTTTATATTTCCTGGTTCATAATTACATGGATTACATACAAATTGATTTTGTTGAATATAACATCACATGAATTACAGTGCATTACTTTACGGAGACGCTCGGATTACAACACAAACAGAGGGACAGTGACTTCATTCTCTGCTCAGGTAGACATTACTCCTCTCTATCTTTACATAGCAAATAGTTGTTTGATGCTATATTACCGCTTTGGATATCGTATAGAGCACCTTTACCACAATATACCAGAATTTGGGCTTTAAAAATTCACATGCAGCTCATGTTCATTCATGGATATCATGTTTTGTGGAAGAAAATGGACCTAATTTTGAAAATCTTTGCTTTTCTTTTGTGTTTCTGGAGCTCTAGTCGACCCCGTCTGAGTGAATGAACGTAAGGGGGGGACACTGAAGTGTATTCAGTCCTGCTCAGACTCCCCGAGAGGCAAAAAAACAAAAGGTAGGAAGAGAGACAGAGTGAACCGGCACCAATAGGGTAAAACTAGGAAGTGAGCGTGGTTGGCTGTGTTGGCTCTCGCTGCTGCTATGGAAACAGCATGACAGAGCAGACTGACTCTGCAGAGGCAACACTACATGTGCATGTGCAAGCTCCCAGCACACACCATTATACTGTACAGACACACATTTAAACGATTTAGCTTTGTTCATATCAGTACGTTGATAATTACATAAAAGAAACAAAGATGTGAGTAGTGAGAAATTTTGCATAAACACCTGCCCACACACACACGCAGCCACCCACACATGAACATATTTACACACTAGCAAGCAGAGGTGAAATAAAGTATTCAGATTCTTTACTTGAGTAAAAGTAGTAATACCACAATAGCAAAATACTTAATTACAAGTGAAAGTCCTGCATTGAAAAACCTATTGAGCAAAAGTACAGATGTATTATCAGCAAATAAATTAACAAAATCATTATAGTAACTGGTCCCTGTCACACATTTCAAAGGATAATAACTGGTGCGTTTATGTGTAAGCAGCATTTTGCTGTAGATGGTGTTTTTGCAGTTTAATTTGCAACTTGATTATCATAAAGAAAGTCCTGTCAGCACTAGAGTCCTTCAAGATTTTATTCTGTGCTGCAGTAAAATATTCCAACCTGTTTTTAATGTAAATCAACTTGTTAAAACATTTTCTACAGAACAAGAAACAACAAGCTGGGTTGAGACATTATTAAAGTTTATTTTAGAAAATCCTTTGAACAAGTTGATTTGCATTGAAAACAGGTTGAAACCTTACAGTACCTTACTGTATAAAACAGGCAGCTTTTTCCCACTTTGTGCTTTTTATATATATTTATATATACACCTATTTTTTCACTACTTGTGTACATAACAGTCCTGTCTATTCCTCACCTTTATTTGTCCAGCTTTGTTGTCCTTGTTATTTCTATCTCTGTGTATGTAGCCCGTGACGAGAGACTTTGACCAATCACAGATCATTTCAGAGAGAGAGCGTTCCTATTGGCTGTGCTCCGGCTGGTGGGCGGTGCTTGGTATTTCCTCAACTGATCTCAACATGGCTGCCAGGTCACAACCTTTCTCATTTTACAGCTAAACAGTACACTACAAGATGTTTCTGAAAACATTTGAGGCAATTAGGAGCACCGGAGGACACAGAGGCACATGATTTTTTTCAGATTACCTGTCTCATGCACTAGTGTAAGATACTGTATAGTGACCGTCTTATAAAATAACTTTTTTTTATTATATTTGCTCCATTTCTACCTGCTGCAGCTCTAAGTACAGTACTTGAATAAATGAACTTAGTTACTTTGTACCACTGTCATTGCTCTTCCTGAATTTCACCTCATGTGGTCTCTTTTCTTCCATCTGCTCTTCATTAAAGTTTGTGTGTGTGTGTGTGCGTGTGTTTGTGTGTGTGTGTGTGCGTGTGCCTCCTCCAGCAGCTCGAGAGGGTGAATTCCCCTGGGTCCTATGACAGCCATCACTTCACGTGCAGCCTTGCCGTCACCATAGTAACCGCTGCCATAGAGACCGTCTCCCAGGAGCTGGGTGTATTTTTACTCACTCTCTCTCTCTCTCTCTCTGTCGTAAAACAGAACATGCTGCACTCAGTGGGCGATCGCTCCACATTTGGCGACGCTTTACGTAGACTCAAATATATCAGACACCTTTAGAGCACCTGAGTAAGAGCAGCTTCTACATGTCTCTCTTTCTGACTGTTTTTTTTTTTTTGTAGAGGTGTGAATGCCGCACTCTGCAGAACTCACCCCAGGCCTCTGCACTCTCTCACAATTACACACTGTCACGCACAAGCACATGTGAAACACAGACACACATAAAACGCCCTCACACACACACACACACACACACTGAAACCAATGAAATAACAGTCACACATACACGCGGACTCATTTAGTTCATGATTACTTTGCGACGGTGAATGCGAGAGAAAATGGAAGATCCTGTTTCACATCTCAGTGCTTCGCATTGTCAAACAAATCCCAGAGCAGTGTGTCAGTGTGTGTGTGTGTGTGTGTGTGTGTGTGTATGTGGGAGGAAGGTAGCTAACTAGCAGCCAGGAACAGCTTGTTCTGTTTTTTTTTACATTCATTAAATAACCACTTAGAGCAGGTACCTGCACCAGCACATGCATACAAACTCACAGTTATTTGTCTTTTGTTCTGAGCCAGGACCTTAATCATCTCTAAACTTCATGTTGGAAGAGCCAGGCTTTTACTAACCAGAAGAAATATGCTATATTAGTGCTGTCAGGAGTCATTTAGCATGAACCAGAATGATCAGAAAACAAGGTTATTGAGGTTTGAAGTACAGGTTTATCTCGAGGGGATCGATGGATGTTGATGATGGACAATAAAGGTGCTAAATTCCAAATTCAGAGCATATCTATGATTGACCTCCACACGGCTCTCAACATGGCAACGTCTGAACTGGCAGCTAGCAGCTAACGGGGCTAAAAGCACCAACAGTGCAAACAACGGCTACAGTGCTGACAGAGCTAACGATGTTAACCACAGGCGCAGTTTGCGTTGGTTCAGGAGGCTCACTGAACCCCCCTAGAAATGCATCTTATATATCGACCTTGTTGTGTCTTCTTATTGACAGAATAAGAAACCATCAAGATAGGAAGATAGATTTGTCTTCGTATTTACTTATAGCCGAATAACACTGGACACTTTCTGTTACGTCATGTAAACAAACAACATGAGGACATTTACCTGGAAGCTCTGTATTGATTTGACGAAAAAAACGTCAAAGAAAATTTGATGCATTGGGGGAACAGGAAGTTTAGTATTTACCAGGCATGAATAAATGTGGGGAATATTGTAGTTTCTGGGAATCTCTCTTTTGTAAGTCCCTTACCTCCAAGATCACAGAAATGAACATGGCATATAATGTCACATAAATTGTTTGAAAAAGTGGTTGGTTACTTATTTAACAGGCAACAACCTCTGGGTCTGAGAAGTGAAGCCAATGCTGAAGTGCCTTAAACTTGCATTCTTTCTAACAGCCAGCAGGGGGCGACTCTGGTTGCAAAAAGAAGTCTGATTGTATAGAAGTCTATGAGAAAATGACCCTACTTCTCACTTGATTTATTACCTTAGTAAACATTGTAAACATGAGTTTATGGTCTCAATCGCTAGTTTCAAGTCTTCTTCAATACAGCATGATGTTCATTTAGTAAATTATGGTCCCATTTAGAGTCAAATAGACCATAAAGCAGGGGATGCTTTAGGGCGTGGCTACCTTGTGATTGACAGGTCGGCGTTGTTCAGTCTGGGAGTTGTCCGTTAAAAGTTAATTGTAACATTTTTGGTCACCTAAAAATGTTTTATTCAGCATTCGGCTGTACTTAGCTCCACCCTCTCGTGTCACTTCTACTTGCAAAAAAACAAGATGGCAACGGCCAAAATGCCGAACTCGAGGCTTCAAAACTGCGTGTTATTTACACAATGTTTGCTAACAAGAAAGCTACTTGATGAGTGAGAAGCGGTGGAGGCGATGCCATGCAACTGCTCAACCAGTGACTCAAGGGAGCAGCAATATCTACTTTCTAACTTTTGTTATTCAGGGATATCGTGCAGGTGGTTTCTCAGCGAACAATGACCCTGAAATTTGTGAGTAAGTATCTTTTGATAGGAGACAAGGTACGAGCCACGGCCACACTTTGTACGCCCCAACCATTTGCCTCCAAACTCTTCTCTAAGAGTTTTTGCAGCTGTATAACAATGCCATGCCAAATCCACCTATGCTATAATTAGGAAATTTACTCACAACATAAAGAGATATCACTGTCAGGAAAACATAACCAACTGCCGTTTTAAGTATTTGAACAAAATGACCAATGCTTTCGTTATCCTGAGAACAAAGTCTCTCTCTTATTGAATCATGGTTTGGGGCATTTTCTCTCTTGCAGCCAGTCCGATCTGTCTGCCACAGTGGCTCCAGGTGTCACGTCTGTAAAACTCAATGACCCTTACATCACTGACACTAAAAATAACAATCGGCCAACAAAACAGAACACAGAACAGCTGACAATTTCACCTGCACCCAAAAATGTGGGAATCAATTCCGCTCAGATGCACGAATGAACGAATACACAAATGGGTTATATCAGTGTTACCTAAACTACGTAGACTCCAGCCACAGAATGACCTGAAAAAGATGTTTCTCCCACTTTTCACTCTGTACTGGAGAAGTTAAGGACCTGACTGCATTCAGCGACACATACCAACAAATGACAGGACAGAAAGTTAGACGACAAACAGTGAGGGTGTATAAATAGAACGCAATACAGACAAATAAACAAGCAGTCAGACAGAGAAAGGCAGCGTGACAGAGAGTCGTGCTGTCAGAGACACAGCATATCTGGGTTACTGCAGTGGTTCTCTAACAGTACAGTGCTAATAAAGAATATAAGGAACGATAAGCTGATTAATCAATTAGCTTCCTGACACCTTTGCTCTGTTTAGGACTCTCTCTTTAGTCCAGGAGAAGCGGCTGTGAGCTGCACTTTATCTGAGGTTACATTTTATTCGTGCGGACACTAAGCAACACAATGGTGAGATTAATGTCTGATCACAAGTATTTTTCTCTTAGTTTCATTTTTCCACCTCCGACGAAGAGCAACGTACAGCCGCTTCACTAAACGTTGTCTCAGAGAGTCCCAAATGGGGTTCTGTCAGACGGTCTGAATGAGATACTACTACATCAGCAGAGGGCAGAGCAAACATCATGCACAGGACTGTAGGGCAGGTCGATTTATTCTTAAAATATTATGACTTCATTCTTATTACATTACGACCTTATTCTCGTAATACTACTTTTTTCAAAAAAATAGTCTGCCTTCTCAGACAAAACAGATATGTGGGAAATCTTTTGAATGTGCAGAAAGTTTTGAACATCTTGCTGAAACACATAAGAGCTATTAAAGAGGACCTATTATGCTTATTATCAGGTGTATACTTGTATTTGGGTTTCTACTAGAACATATTTACATGCTTTAATGTTCAAAAAACGCTTTACTTTTCTCATACCAAATTTGTTTTAATGCCACTAATTTCTTTCAGGCATTAACGCAACTTGTGATTTTTAATTAACCTCTTAAAATGCCGACCGGCTGCCGTCGGGCCCTGCTGCTATTCTATCTATCTAGCTATCTAGCTATCTTTCAGGATTGTAGCGGGCTCAATAACGCTCCAAACTTATGCTAAATTTTGGCAAGGAAAAACCGGCACGGCCATTTTCAAAGGTGGTCCCTTGACCTCTGACCTCAAGATATGTGAATGGAAATGGGTTCTCTGGGTACCCACGAGTCTCCCATTTACAGACATGCCCACTTTATGATAATCACATACGGTTTGGGGCAAGTCATAGTCAAGTCAGCACACTGACACACTGACAGCTGTTGTTCCCTGTTGGGCTTCAGTTTGCCATGTTATGATTTGAGCAGATTTTTGTGCTAAATGCAGTACCTGTGAGGGTTTCTGGACAATATTTGTAATTGTTTTGTGTTGTTAATTGATTTCAAATAATAAAAATATACATACATTTGCATAAAGCAAGCATATTTGCCCACTCCCATGTTGATAAGAGTATTAAATACTTGACAAATCTCCCTTTAAGGTACATTTGAATTGATAAAAAATGTGCGATTAATCGCGATTGAATATTTTAATTGATTGACAGCCCTAGATCAAAGTTGTAATTACCCTTTAAATATCCGAGGTAAAACAGTAGGCTATTACATGTTAATGTAAAGTGATGTCATCATCAACAGAAAGTCAACTGGCTCTTCACAAACATTTCCAGACCGACTTATTTGGTTTTTCATCCCAAGGCTTCACTCGTCCAACTGTTCCTCAGTATGTGTGAAGCTCACAGAGGAAATACTTTATATGAGCCTCTCCTCTCCCTCCTCTCCTTCTGTCATCTCTCTCTCTCTCTCTCTCTCTCTCTCTCTCCCTCTCTCTCTCTCTCCCCCTGTTTCCAGGCCAGTCTTTTATTTTGTTCTCCTCTGTGTTCTTCCAGGGTTGTGCTCAGTGGCCCAGATCTGCCTGAGACGCCCCGGCACATCTCCTCTTTCTGTCTTCTCTCTTTTCCCTTTCAGGCTTCTCTCTCTCTCTTTCTCTCTCTCTCTCTCTCTCTCTCTCTCTCTCTCTCTCTCTCTCTCTCAATGCTCTTCCTCCGTCTGTCTCTGTGTTTAACTTTTTCTCTTCCTCCATCCCAACCCCCCTATCAAGAGACAGAAAGGGAAGCCATCTTAAATTGAGCACGGTACTTTTTTGTTTCCTCTCTAAGGGAGCGTCTCGGTCTAAATCCATTTTTAAATTCCGGGAGGTGATTCATTGGAAAGATAAACTTATCATCTTGTGTTTGAGAACGAGGAAATCTCCACAGATTGTGTTCTCTGGTCTTAAATCATCAGCATGCCAGGAGATGAAGTAAACAATAACTTTACTCGCCATTTTGCAAAACTAAAGTTTGTCTTTTCACACAGACCAAACTCCTTAATCAAGCACATGACAGACACATTCACATCTCCAAGGTGACCTTGTTAGTTCTGTTCAACACCATGGATTAGAGGTCTGCAACCTCCAGGTCATGTTCAAAACTGAAGTATAAATATTACTTTTATTACTTTCTTAAATTACTATTAGAAAATATTACTATGATACTTAGATTGTTGATTATAATGTGCAACGCGTTGTGACTTGCCAGCTCACCAATTAGTTTAGTGGTGTTTCTGATGGTTATTCATGGAGAAAATAAATACAAAAACATATTAAGAGAGTGTTTTAAACTTTTCTTTAGATGTTAGACTTTCATTGTGACCCCGTAATCCGCGTTTAATCTGTTTCTCTAATCGTCCCAACTAGGAAAAAACGTTAAACATACAGAAAAAGTGGCAAATTTTGGCGCACCTAAATTTACAGATTAGACAGATTTGTTCTGTACACAGGGCCGCCACCGCAGTACTCTATCATAAATGTTATAGCGACTACGCTTATGTTGGTGCTGGAAATTGAACCAACTCCCCAGTTGTCGTTTATGTCCAAGTGTGGTCTTATGTGCTGATAACCACATCTTCAGCTGTGACCAAGACAAATATTCTAGATAAAAAAAGGTGAAAAACACTCCAAAATATTGTCGATGTTCCCTGCTGCACCAGAATCTTTAGTGTCATGCAACAAAAGGTTTCAGGTTTTGTGTGAAGCCACATCACACTTTATCACACATACACCCTCTTGAGTATATTTATTGATCGCATAAACACAAACGCCCTCTGAGGAAGACAAAGTTTGTAATGAAAACAATTAGTAGTTGCTTTAAATGAACCAAACGTGGATGAGAATACATTATCATCATGTGAAAGGGAATTGGGATTACTATGATGACTAATCTGAAACAGAGAGGCCTTTAAATCGACTCTTGATGTCAATGTCAGTCTGTAAGAGTGTATTTCTGTGCAAGTGTGTGTTATTTAGTTATTTAAGGTCACCTTGCGATGCTGCTGGTGTCCCAGCAGCAGCTTGTTCGACGCTCAGAGCCCGAAGGAGAGAAAAGCAGAAAGAAGACACCACACACATGTCTACTATTACAGTGTCATGTCTTACAGCTTTTGACCTAGAAGCTTTGAACTATTCATAGATCACACTGAGAACGGGGCGACATTGTTATTAAAAGTTTTAGGTTAATTTGATTCAACATTTTGACGACTGAATATGAACCCTCTGTCCTCGAGTTACAACATACGATTTACCAGTTCATGTACAGTACGGTCTGATCTACATCGCTTTGTGGACCTCTCCGTATGAGTTAAACCAGTGGGTTTTCAACCTGAATTCTAACACAGCTTTCCTTTTTTTATTGTGAAATACTAGATAGTTTCACTTCTTCAGGCCTCTAAAAATAATTCAAATGAAACAATCTGAAAAGGGCACATCGTTCTTTGGTCCAACCTGTGACAAGGGGTCGCTAGCAGGTAGCCTAGTAGGTGGCAATTGAGGGCAGTGGAGCAACCTGTAAACCCGTAATTGTCATAGGCTTTATCAGCAAACAAATGCGTATTTACCGATCTAGCAGACATAGAACAACGCTAGCATTAATTTAAAGTTGTGTTTCGGGCCACCCAACAAATTTAAGTTCAATATTCTCTCTCTTTTAGTCTCCCTGGCTCTTTAGCTGCAAAATTCTCCACTATCTTTACCAGCTCGTCTGTCTGCCGTTTGGTGAGGGGCGGGTAGTGGAACAGCAGGTTTTTAGAGCTTTTTTTTTGCTGAAAACAGCTGCCATGCGTCTGGAAATTATGTTGATGAAAGCGGTGACAGCGAACCAAATGAGTGAAAGACTTTGTAAAGCTCCTTTAACCTGAGGGGATCTAAAGAGTTGAGTGATAACTGCTTGGACCCTTACCCTAAACTTAACCTAGTCATGATCCTAAAACCAAGTCTTAACCCTAAAACAAACAGGTAACCTGGGATTTTTACTGAGCCCCCATATGTGACTTTAAAGAGGACATGAAACATGCATGTTTTGGCCAAACGTATTAGAAAAACCACCTTGCAAAAAATCTGATTTACAAAAAAGTTGTTAAAACCACAGATTTGACAAATTTATTTTCGTAATTTCAACCTAGCTATGTACGTAGCTAGCGAGCCACCATGTTGGAGCGATGTAATTGCACACGTAACGAGGCTGGATCACTTCCAGCGGTGGACTGTCAGACAGGCTAAAAAGTAAGATATTTTGTTCCAAAAGTTGGTTCGTGATGGCTACAGTATTTTATTCATTTGTAACAAGACGTGTGACGCCTTTGGCAGTTGATATGGAATAAAATTGCTGAGTGTTAATCCTACCATTAACATATAATAACGTGATACAAGACACAACGAGAGAAATGTTCAAAAGAAGAAATCCTAAACAGTAGGAGGACCACAGGAAAAGCTTAAAGACACTACAGAAATGGTGCTGAGGATATACAGTATGGCGGTAACATTAGGCCAATAATGCCTCTAGTGATTGTTTTTGTGGCATCAGTCAAAAGAAAAACAAGTTTTACTTTGTAACGGTGGTTTTGGTATGCTAATGTTGAGCTAGTAGCTAGCCAGCGGAGCTACCGGCAAGTTACACGTCAACAAACGCTATAACGTGGGCTTCAGAATAAAGTAGTGCTATTCGGTGTTTATTTTTCTTCTTTCTGTCTTTAAACGGTCTGAATGAGACAGCAGAGGAGGAGAGACAGGTGATCAGAGAGGGGAGATGGGGAGACAGAGTCAGCTGTGGCTGGAGTCGGTGCCTATTGGAGAGCTTTCTCTTCAGTGCCGCCAGCCAGCGCTGCCGCTGCTGTAACGTAAGTTCATGAAAATGGACTGTTTTGTCCTTGGCTATAACACTATAAATCTCATATTTACATCCAAGAACAATACAATTTGTCTTCTTCTGTCCCTTGTCTCCTCAGTCTCCGTCTTTCACGCTCTCTATTGTTTTATCTGTTGAACTCAGCTGAGCCAACCGACCTCGTGACGTAACAGAACAGAGTAATGCAACATGGCGGAGCTCTTGGCCACGAAACATATAACAGAGCTTCTTTTTTTCTTTTAAATGGTGACATTTTAACATGTTTGTTATATAATTGTTAATAAGAGTGGAAATCCATTTAGTAAATCAGCTAAAGTCGATTCACCTGCTTCATTTCCACATGAAGTCCAGTTTTCTTCCCTTACAGCGTGATCAGTACAGAGCACACGGCGTCCTGATTGCGAAGAGAACGGTTCACCTTCACCTGAAAAACTCTTCTCTGTACACACTGTGAGACCTGCTGCTATCTGGAACAACCTCTCTATCTTTCTGTCATCCCCCTCTCTCTCTCTCTCTCTCTCTCGCTCTCTCTCGGTCTGGCCAGGAGTCAATCTCTCTTTTTTACTGCCAGCTGATAGCTGTGCATGACTGTCTGGATCTCTATTCATGCGTTCGCTCCATCTATCACCTGCTGCTGCCTCTGTCACCCTTCTATCCTCTCCTCCCTTCCTCTTCTTCCTCCCCTCTCTGCCTCTTTTCTAAAATGAAAACAGATAAGATGCTTTGGCTTTTCATCTCTGCGTTGATATCTTCCTGTTATGCCCTCGTCCTTACGCAGGCAGGTCGGGGTTCTCAAGGTCACTTCAACACTAAAGCACGCTATCTGCTGCTGGAATCAAACCTGTGGCCTCACTGTGAGTTACAACGCAGTCTCTCCTCAGATGATAGTTTGCAGGGTTTTCGAATGTTTTTCTCACACTGCACGGCAGCCTCCATTTGCATAAACACCCTTTAGTAAGTTTTATCCCTAAAGCTTTCCTTAACAGTCCGTGGAAATTGCACTGTGAGCAGTTGCCATGGTAACCGGGGACTCAATTGCCCAAAATTACCATAAAACACTAATTAAAAAGCCCTGGCTAAGAGCACCATTTTGACAAGCTTTATGCAGCACTGCTGAACCAGTCCCTCAGGTGAGGAAAATGGACTGGAAATCATTTCAACACCCACTGCGTAACATTTTGTCATTCTGTGGACTGAATGTAAACGTATTGTGTCTGAGTGTAGGTGTACGATGTGTGTGGTAAAATACGTCAGCTGAGTCGTTCTGAGGTGCCAGGTTTGGGACTTTGTGTACTGTACAATTTTTAGTGAGGAAGATTGCGTTTTTTGCCCAATTTTGGTAAAAGTTGATGACATGCGTCTTTATGGAGTGTGTTTTTGCCAGTAAGAGCACACAAATTTCACTATCTCCTGCACACCTTGGTTTTGGGTTCGTAGTTTCAAATGTTTTTGGTGCAGGGGAAAAAATCCAAAAACGTGAAAGACAAAATTACTTTTCATTTACAGTGTATTTTGAGGCAAAAATTGCCATAAAAAAGGCAATATTCAGTATCTTAATCACAAATGTGTGCCCAGATGTTTTTGGATTACCAGAGCTGAGAGCTCAAATCCCCTATTCTCCATAATGTACCTGCAGTAACAAACTGATTGCATTAATTATTACATTGGATGTGAATTTGAACACTGAACACTGTTGGGAAAAGTATTTAAAACTGAAACACATACAAGCCGCATCATTTGATGGCCATAGCACACACTTAACGTTTCATAGTGAAAGTACAGTAGCTGGGATGTGCTGATCCAAAGAGCAAATTTCAAAATTGCTGCTTCAAAATCTGGAGCATTGACAGGAAATCAGTGGGCACAACCTGATATCACGCCAAAGCATGTAATAGACCCGCCTGTCCACCAAAAGGATAGCGTGTCAGTGTCACTTTTTGCCTCGCCGTGGTGTAAATATTACACGCGTGTATGAAGGTGCAGTACCAGCAGGAGGCAACAAAACCACTCACTTAGATTTAGGCAACAAAACCACTTAGTTAGGTTTAGGAAAGGACGTCATGGTTGCCCTAAAAATAAGTAAGTAAAGTTAAAGTATGTAAACTAAGTACAATACGTATGGAAACAGTGTAATATAAGTACGGAAAACACGTCACAAACACCGGTCTCCTGGTTGATTTACATTGCAGTCAGTAACAGACTACATGGCGTACTAATGACACGCCTGAAGCAAGACTGGCGTTCTTATTGCGCACTTTTGCCTTGCGCATTCACTGGCCTTTTCATGCGACCGGGCTGCCTGCTGGCTTAGCGGTTTAAGACGCTGACCATTTAATCCCCAAATCCTGATACGAGTCCGGTCGGGAACATTTGTTGCCTATCATCTCTCCTCTCTCCGCACAGTTTCTGTTTCTATCTCTCAACCATCGCTATCCAATAAAGGCAAAAATGCCTGAAAAAAGAAAAAAAAAAGAAAGAAAATCAATAGGACAATGGTAAATGGACTACGTGTCAGCATTCACCCATTCACACACACATTCATACACTGATGTCAGAGGCTGCAATGCAAGGTGCCAACTTTGCCCATCAGGATCTGATCTAAATACTCATTCACACATCGATGAATGAGGGCGTGGAGAGGAGGTCGTGCTGCTCTGGCTCTATCTGTTTGGCGTCGCCTGGAAGCTGCTTGACATCCTCCTGGATCCACCTTCTCACATATATTCACATTATATGTAGTCATTTTTGTCATGAATTGTCTATGTTGTATTTTCATTATGTTGCTACTCTGTACACACGACATCTATTGCACGTCTGTCCATCCTGGAAGGTGGATCCCTCCTCTGTCGCTCTTCCTGAGGTTTCTTCCATTTTTTCTCCCCGTTAAAAGGTTTTTTTGTGGTTAAGTTTTTCCTTAGCCGATGTGAGGGTCGCACTGTCAAGGACAGAGGGTGTCGTATCCTGTACAGATCGTAAAGCCCCCCGAGGCAAATTTGTGATTTGTGATTTTGGGCTATACAAATAACATTTATTTGATTTGATTTGATTTGATTGATGGCACAGCCTTCGGGAGCAATTTGGGGTTACGTATCTTGCTCAAGAACACTTCGACATATGACCGGGGAAGCTGGGGAACGAACCACCGACTTTTCGAACGGTGGACGACCTGCTCTACCCTCTGAGGCCGTAAATGGTGTATCCTGCGTGTCAACCCACGAAGACACACGTCAAGATGCCGTGTGATGCCAGGTGTGTGTTGCCCTTTTGACCCCATCTGTTTTTCACACGTTCTGGTAAAACACACAGGTTAAATCTTTCTTTTCTTTTCCTTCATTTCATGGGGTAAAAGTGACCTTGGGATTAAAATGTCATCTTTTCAAGTTTGATGTAGTTTTAATCTGATCTACTATCCAGTGCTGCTATAATGACAATGCATAACGCTCCCTTACAGGAGATCTTAATGATATGGGATGGCCTTCTGGCCTGGCTCCACCTTTCTGATGCTGCTAGATATATGGGCTGGGTTAACCTGATTAGCAAGGTTTAGCTAACAATGGACATTTTTTGTTCTGCACATGCCAAGATGTACACAGCAATTATTTGGTTAATAAAGCTGCACTGTAAGAACATATGAATCTTCACATGTCTCGTATGTAAAAACCACTGATTCACCTGAAGGGCATTCACAGCTACACCACTTGTCTGATTCTGATGAATGATGGGAAGTTGGAGGGGTGATGCATCATCATCATCATCATCATCATCATCATCATCATCATCATCATCATCATCATCATCTCCATTGGAACCATCAGAATAATCTTTTCAGTTATCATCAGTACCAACAGACCACAGACACCGTCCCTGTCTGGACGGAGAGAGAGACAGTAGGAGAAACAGTCAGAGCGAGGAGGCAGCTCCATGACAACACACTGGTGTTAAGCCCACTAGTCACGACACAAAGGCGCTCTGGAAAATGCTTTAACACGATGCCATCACCACGGCGACGTGGGCATCACAAGGCAAATGCAGGCCAGTCAGTCAAGGGTGAGACACTTCACTCCCACATACCTGGGCACCGCCGAACTTCACCATCACGATTCAAAGCGCTTTAAAAAGGAATGCAAATCATGTATTGTCCCCGTGGAACACTTTTTCAAACTAATGAGGAATGAAGGTTTTTTGCTACTGCAGGAACATTTAACTTTAACTCTGAATCTTCGCACTAAAGTTGCAAATATTCTCCTGTACAAAAAGAAACAATACGTCATTGCCATAAATGCGCTGTGGGAGTGCACACAGTCTGTGCTTGCTATGTGTCATTCCCCACCCCTGTACTGTACCTCTCTCTGTTTCACTCTCTCTAATGGTCCAACTTCCTTATATGTGGTTAAGACAACTAAACCAACCACCTCAATTGAGAATTATAATATGCCAATGAGGGGTAATCTATACCTGTATAATTCTAATCAGTTTGTTCCTTTGTTGTGAGGATATAACAGATGGATAAAATCAGAAAAGATAAAATGATTATTATAACTTAAAGGTGTAGTGAGTAGGATTTGTCAGCATTTAGCGGTGAGGTTGAAGATTGCAACCAACTGAAACTTGCGAATGGTCCTCTCTAGAGCCAGTGTTAGGTTTGTCCGTTCCGGACTACTGTAGAAACATGGCGGCCGACTCTATGAAGAGCTCCCGCTCCATATGTAGATATAAACGGCTCATTCTAAGTATTGTCAGGTGATTATACATTAAGAAAACAGACTTTCTGCCGATAGAGTGCTGCAGGAATGAGTCCTAAAACCCGTAAATTAGTTAGTATTTTTAGACTTCTAGTTCCCTCGTCTCAAAGTCAATACGTTTTTTTAATGTTCTTTCTGGCTAGATGCCTGAAATAAGGTCTGTGGTTAACACAAGCTTAATTAATTAGCTTATTTTAACGTTTTGTTTTACGATATAAAATACGTCAGGAAATGTCTCACTTGTGATTTTGAAACTTTAACGTGTCTTAAAAAAGGCGGTTGCTATCGAGTGGCTAAATGAGACTACTAAACATCATCACACCGAACACTAATCTGCCTTTAGCTTAGTGGCGGTGACGTGAGTCATGTGACCGTGGTGTAGTTTGTTTATAGCCTAACGTTAGCTTTTTACTACTGCCGATTGCATTTACGCTTCAGAAATCATAAAAGTGGTGTTCATTGGTGGAGATTATCTTGCTGTACAAAACATGTAAGTATCAAAAACGTGTGTTTGCCACAGAGTTCATTTTCTGCAATAATCCAAAACCCAACGTAAAAATCCCGTTGGCTTTTTCCGAGTAAGGGTTAAATCAACAACAACTGGACTCTAAACCAAGTCCAGTTGCTGCTGATTTAACCCTTACTCGGATACCATGACCTGGATGACTGAGAACCTTCACAAATATTGGATTTTTGTCGAGAGAACCAGGGCGATGCTAACTTCTGTCTCAACCCCTGTGCAGTGTTTTGGCATCTAATACTCATTCAAAGCTTTGTGCTTTTGTGGAAGAAAATATTCCATATTTAAGCTCCCAAATCCATTATGGGACTACTCAGGACGATATGTATCATCATACTTCCATCTGTCTGTCCATCTATAC
Source organism: Sebastolobus alascanus (assembly GCA_916701645.2). Taxonomy (NCBI): domain Eukaryota; kingdom Metazoa; phylum Chordata; class Actinopteri; order Perciformes; family Sebastidae; genus Sebastolobus; species Sebastolobus alascanus. The sequence goes on along the minus strand of CAKAOJ020000108.1, from coordinate 872,922 downwards.
ATAATCCATGCCACTTTTTATCCCATCCCATTCAGTGTCACTGTACAAATGGGTAATACCAGGGTATCTCAGCTTACAATGGCAAATAACAACAGAAAATTCAATAAAAATGTGCATGTCTCTGCTAATACCAAAATATTCCAGTGGTTCTCAACCTAGGGGTCACAAGATGAATCTGCGGCGTAGTGAGATGATATATAAGAAAAATATATAAAACCAAACCAAAAGGTTGGTAACCACTGTTCTATACTATGGATTGCTTCACAACACGAAGATATAACATTATTGTAAAGGAAGTATAATGTTCAAATACATCAGATCACTCACTGAAGACTGTACGGTAGGGTTGGGCGATATGACGGTATATACCGCGCGACGGTATATAACCTTAAATACAAATTTGTGTGGTTTTTATATTGTACTGACTGAAGTCAGGCTGGTATTTATATGATCTGTTAATCTTAAAACCTGTAACACTGAAATTATTGTTCTCAGGAACCTTTAAGCTTCCATTTTGAAAGCTTCAATTTTAGTTTATAATTAAGTAATTTTCGATAGATTTTGAGGTAAATATTGGGGTAATTTGGTTATTACAAATAGGTTACTTGCTAATTATCACCTAATTACCATGAAATTTGTGAACCTGTAAAATGAAGTGTTACCTAAAATTACACATACCGTGATCGAAGATTTTGGCTGTATTGCCCAGTATTGCTCCTGCTGTACGGTAGGTGCACATGTCACCAGGCAGAATTGAATTGCTAATGAGTCCTGCAGACTGCATGTTTAATGCAGCAGAGCAGGCTGCCATGCTACAGCTGCCATACAGGCAGTCCAATGGACACCTATAGAACCCATAAGACCTGTGGGAGCTGGCCCACATATACTGATGTGATATACAGTATACTCTGTACTCTACACAGAGAGAGAGTCAACAAGAAGAGGAAAGAAGGCAAGAAAGAGTGGAGAGAAAGAGGGAGTCAATGATGCATTAAGCAGCCAAGCTTTAGACGTAGACGCACGAACACACACACACACACACACACACACACACACACACACGCACAAGCACACACACACACACACACACACACGATAAAGTGATCGAAGTAAAAGATTTTCAGAGGTGACATCAACAGTGTTGTAACTGGAAAATTCATAGTCAGCAGTCCCCTCTCTCTGTCACACACACACACACACACACACACTCACATGCACAATTCATAAAGTCACATGCTGCTCTACACACTCATGGATGGGCACACACACACACACACACACACACACACACACACACACACACACACACACACACCCACACTGAAGTCTGAGGTCTCACGTGTCGTGGAGTGGTCTATTAACATTCTCCACACATGGGTGCCTACAGTGAGCCGGGGGACTTTGCTCTCAAATGTAAAGAAAAAAACATTGTCAAACAAAATTAGCGCACCACGTCTCATCCCAGAGATGAACTCACGAATGGAAGAAAATCATTCAATGGAGCATTAGTCGAACACTGTTTACCGAGAGAAGATAAGGCTCGTCTTTGCGATGTCTCGCGGCGTTTTTACATAGCATGCTTTCTGTTTGTAATATTATAGTAATGACTGTTTGACCTGCTGTACTAAGCTCTATGGGACATTTGCTGATATTTTACGCTTCAAAACAAAGCCAAAAAGAGCAGCAAGTGGTGCCAAAAATATCATTTAAATGTCATGTATCATCATAAAGCATTATATCCTTTTTCTCTAAAATACAAATCTAAACCCTTTTGACATTAAAACACAACAATAGAAAGATTTTCCGGCAGACACTTTGACTTGTCAAAGTAAGAAAACCACAGGTGGGTCTAATAACTTTAATGGTGGCTTGGTTCCATTATCAATGTTATTAGTCACACCTGAGTGTTTCCTGTTATGACAAATCAAAGTACGCAGTGTAAAAGGTCCATTACTACTGTTTGCTTTTGGGTGAGGTATTTCCTCTTTCCTCTGTCTTTTGGGGAAAAGTAAGCGCTTTTGGGAGTTCCTCGCTGTCAAAGCATTCATTACTGACTGCTACTAAAGAGAGGGTGGAAAATAAATTTCCTTCCTCTGAGCCTAAAAGGAAGTGGCATCATGCCAAGTCACCTTTTCCACTTCTGGTCCTGGTGGGAGCAGCTCAGTTCAGGCAGATGACCCCCCCCTCTTGGTCCTCGTCTTATACAGCTCGCCAAAATCTCTTACGACTGCAATTTTTAAAGAATCTCAATGAAACAAACATAGTTTACAGCCAAAATAAGTGTTGTCTGTGTGTCAAAGCCTGATAAATCTTAAGTCTGGTTTATGGTCGCCATAGTGAAGCCGGTGTGAGGTGCCCGTGCCAGAAAATTACGTCATCGCGGCTTTCGCGTAGTGTGCGAATGCTCCGCAAGTTGTCGTGGCGCTTGGTCGTGCACCTCTGAATTTCTGTAACTACGTGCCCGCTGCGCTTTTCATTTCAACATTGACGCCTTTGAGGGAAGACTGGCCGAGCAGGTTGGCCTGTACAGACATCTCTACAACTGTTCATTGAGAGACCACAGGGACAGTCACATGACATTAAATACTTGGAAAGAAATAGGCAACACACTGGAGAAAGAAGAGGCTTTTTGCTGCAGGCTGTGAAAGAATATGAGAGATTGTTTTGTAAAAGCTAAAAAAAAAGGTCTCATGGTAAGAGTGGTGACCCGAGGGGACGCACCGAGAGACGGAAAATAATTTTGACTCGGAGGTAAGCGAGTACACAAGTGCAATGTTTGGTGGTACGTCTGTGTTCACTACTGTTGCCAGGCAGCCTAACTTCCCTTCTGGTAACACTCGTTGACTTCTTGCTTATCCACAAAATATTTTGTTTGTACACCCCCTGGCGTTTCGGAGCATATTGCGAACAATGCGTTGAGCATAAACGCCTCTGTGCATGCTCGTAGCACGCGCCATCTACGGAGGGCCGCGCCACGGTGTCTCGCGTTGAGTATAAAGAAAGCTTTATTCCTCTGTGCCAGAGTTGTCCAAAAACTATTAAAAACAAATCAATGAGCCACAGAGTTGCACTGGGCGACATGCTCCTTCATTATCATGAATACACACACTTGTTTGAGTTGATCCCATGTACACCGTCCTGCTGATGGAAATACTCACTATTAGTGCACCAGATCTGCAGCTGAAAATAGTCCCCAATGACTAATGTTTGCTATAAAGCTTGATTTAGAAAGTTATCTAGCCATTTTGAAAAAAATAAACTACATATTTGTGAGTCATTTATCAGTGGTAGATAGTACATTTTACTCACGTATTGTACTTAAGTAGAATTTTGAGGCTTTACTTGAGTATTTCCAATTGAGGTTACTTCATACTTCTACTCCACTAGTTGTATTTTGACAGCTGTAGTTGCAAGGTACTTTGCAGATTTAGATTGTTAATACAGGTATAACCTAATAAATTATGATACATTATTATAGGTTAAGCAGTAGTATGTAAAGCTCAGTGTAAGTTCAATCAGGAAGACTATCTTTATACTTCATTCATTCACAATTCTCTCTCTCTCTCTCTCTCTCCTCCCGCTCTTCTCAATCAGCTGATTCTGGGCGTTTCAAGTTAAACCAACCACATTTTTCCACGATCTCCATCAGCCAATCATGTCGTTGCTGTCAAACTGTAAATCCGTTCTCCTCTCTGTTGCCGTCAGCTGTCATTTTAGGCCCACCTCAACACCATTCACCTCCAATCATCATATCCAGTACCCAGGTTGAACTCATCAGAAGTCCACTCCTCATCATCACATCCATCATCTTCAGCATTCTCTTCATCACCACCACCACAACCACCACCAGTGTCTAGACTCCATAGGGAGGTTTCCTGTTCTACTTTCGGCTTCAAAATATATGCCGTCACGATGGGGTTTAATCGCCAAAGACTATTCACATTCCTCGTGCTTTTGTGCACGTCAATAAAAAATATTTGTCCACTCAGAATGACGTCTCTCCTGATTAAAGTAAAGTAATCAAAATTAACCTCACCCCTTTACCAGCTGCAACATTAAAGTGATATACATATTAATGCATCAATAATTACTGTATAACCCACTAATAGAATATACATTATTCTGAAATGGGCCATTCTGCATAATAAGTACTTTTACTTTTGGTACTTTAAGTATATTTGATGCTAAAACTTTTTGTACTTTTACTTAAGTTAAGTTTTGAATGCAGAGCTTTTACTTGTAACAAAGTATTTCTAAGGGGTGGAGGGGGGGGGGGGGGATGTATACAGCATAGTATCACGATATTTTGCATGGTAATATTGTATCGATACACGGACGTCACGTATCGACCTTTTATTATATAAACTATCAACCTCTTAACAATCCGACGGCTGCTATATACTGGTATCATACGAAACTAGAAAACCGAAGGAATCCATTGGTACCAACCATGTCATACTAGCTTGTCGAGAAGAACATTAATAGCACTCCAAAGTTGCGCTAAATTTTGGTGAGGAAAAACTGGCATGGCCATTTTCAAAGGGGTCCCTTGACCTCTGACCTCAAGATATGTGAATGAAAACTCTGAGATGAACAGAGTGAAAACTGTATCTTATTAGTTAAAACAGATGTTGATAAACTGCATCATTTGCAGTTGGAAAAAGGTAATATATGACCATATATCTTATCGCGATACTCAGCATATCGCAAAATGTTGAAAATCGCGATAAGGTCGTATCGTGGGGCCTCTGGTATTTCTACACTGTGGTATTGCTACTTTTACTTGAGTAAATGATTTGAGTACTTCTTTTTTTGAGAAGTTTTGAGAGACAGTTGTAATGTTGGTTTAGGTCTTGTCATGGGATTTATTGACAACAACAACAATAAAGCAAAAAGCCAGACTTCTCCTTTAAGGAAGAACCTAAACATATAAACATGGAGAGATGGTGATTACAGAGGAGACAGCTGCCTTATTGAGATGACAAAATGTTTAAGAGCAGCGAACACCAGCATACGCCGAGACGCGCCGTCTCTCAGTCTCTTCCTGTCTGATGGCCAATGACAGCTGAGCCGAGGCAGACAGAGCAGGACAGGAGGCAGATGCTGCCGATTTAGAGAGATTACTCTCCTGCTCTCATCCCATTCTTCTTCTCTGCCTTTTAGTCTCTCTGTTCACTCCACTCTTCAGCTTTTTTAAAAGTTTCTCTTGAGTCACAATTATCCCGAAATGATAAAGAAAACTGAGGATGGTACTAGTTCTAATCACATGTGCATTGAAACCACATGCGTCTCTGCGTTTCTGCTTTTATTCCATCTCCTCGGTGCTCTTTCATCGAAGGAGGCTGTGGCTATTCTTTGCTACAATAACATGGTTCTTATTAATAGACTCAATAGGTTCAAACTACCTCCATTATAAAAGCCACGAGTCTGAGACGGATGAGAGGATCTTAAAGACTTTAACGCAGGCCCTAGGGTCGCTCTCCGTCTCCCTCACTCACATTCGAACGTCTTGACGTACTCAAGAGTCGTCTAACGAAGACCTCAGACCAAAGGCCTTTGTCACATTAAGTGGAGACTGGGTCGCCCACGGCAACACGTGGACCAACCAGAACAGGTTGCAAGCAGACCCGCCTCCTCCTCCTCCTCCTCCTCCTCCCGTCTCCTGGGAAACTGTCACACTTTACATCCTATTTCCAGGAATTACTGGGTCAGTTCAGACTTGGCAAATGTTTTGGGAAAGCCAACAATTCATCAGAAGTAGTACTGACTTTTTACATCATCTGTAGTGGGCATACTGACAGCTAATATGTTACTATGGACTATGGCAATGTTGTGAACCTAAGACCAAGGTGATTTATTTAAATATTGATTTGGCCCAAAATTAAATTTATCTTCCAAAGTTTTTGCAGAAAAGCTCTCAAACTTTTGGGGGAAAAAAGAAATGAAATCTAAGAGTGGACAGCTGTATTCTACAAGGGACTGACTTCTCAAACATTACAGTCTGCTACAGTATTTGTCTGCCGTACAAAACACACTTGGACCGCAACAAACACCTATGATTTAATTTTGTTTTCTCGGTGTAACAGGGTGTGAGAAAAGGGATTACTCACTTTGTTCAAAATGCTGTCTTTCAGCTCATTTTAGAGCTTTTGATATGAGTTATTTTAGTGACTCAGTTTGCCAACTCCTGCGCTGAGAGACAAGGAGCTTGTGATTTTCATTGAACAGAAAGCTGGAATAAGGCACCTACTGTTGATCAAAGCTACAGTAAGCGAGGCACCGTGGTAATGATGTATGACTGAAAAGGAGACAGTACGCATTTCTCAGAAAGGTGCACATTCATGTCTGAAAGCAGCAACAGACAAGTTTTTGGGCTTAGACCCAAAAGTCCTGTGTATTCCAGGGATGTTATGACTATTTTACCAATAAAGGTTGTTCAAATGTTCTGTTCATGCGTCAAAGATGTCTTATTCATGAGACTTGATTAAGATGCAGTGATTTCCTACAATATGTTGTTGTCGGTAACGTGCATGACTTTCTTTGAATCTATTTGAAAAGCACATAAAAAAAAGTGAAAAAGTGAAACGAGTATAAGCGGCTCCACGGGAGGTCGCCTGATATGCAAACTAGTTAGGAGGAGATTTCTAAGACTGATATGTTTTATATAAAACTGTTTTTTAAATACATAATTATATATACACTCGGTAACACAATACTGTTTATAATAAAGTAATTTTCGATAAGTTTGAGGTATATATTGGGGTAATTTGGCAGTAATTCCAAAGAAATTTCAAATAGGTTACTTGCTAATTATCACCTGATTACCATGAAATTTGCAGACCTGTAAGATGAAGTGTTACCATACACTCTATTTGGCACTCCATCCATATCACATACAGTAGAGTATATTCTCAGAATAAAATGTCCTACCTAAATTCACATGACTACTTGAATTCTCTCTAACTGTTGGGGTCGAGAAAATTTGGGGAATTAAAAATGGGGTCGAAAGATATACCTTGTGCCAGTTCCCACCAGATTCAAACTGAGCAAGCAGGAAACATGGAAGACAATAACACTGCACACACACACCAACCTTGCAGATTCAGCAGAAACGCTGGGTCACACTGTGTGACACATTGGACAAGTGTGAAAGACTCAGCTATCCACACAAACACACACACTGAGCCTACAGCACAGTGAGAAACACCTTGCCACAGTCCTGCCAGGTTGTTTAACAACTGCATGGTTACCTGTGGTTTCTGCCAAACTCTCTATTATCAACATGCAAGTACAAAATCTAATGCCACCATATTATCTGCATCCCAAAAGCTACATTATTTCAGAAATGGACTCCCAACTTGGCACAAATAAGCTACAATATCCTGGCTTGACTTCCTCCTTGTCAGTGAAAGGTCACCTTCTTGTAGCTGTCACAATAGATGAGGAGAAACTTTTTGTATGACAGAGAAACACAAGGAGCTCTGTGAACTGTCCCGTCACTGTATCATAGGAGAGACGCCTGGTGAGCCACAGCTGTGGACTCTGGATCTTGAAGTGAAGCCCGAGGAATCACATGACACTGCTGCAACGGGCATGTTGAACATTAGGGTACAAGTTTGGCTCAAAACAATGGGAAATAATCATAAGGACAAAGACAATAGGAGATTGTCTCAGGCTTCTTCCGCAGAAATGACATCTCTGATTGTTTTCTGCCTGGTTAAAATGAGTTCGCTCTTAGTTTAGCTATGATGCAACCGAAGAGGAATAAATCAATTAATATGCAATGCAAACTGTTTTGGTAAATTATATAAGAAATAGGGCTGCAACTAATAATTATTTTCATTATCGATTGTTGATTTTTTGCATGTATTAATTAATCAATCATTTAGCTATAAAATATCAGACAATAGATGATAATATGTTTCAAGAGCCCAAGGTGACATCTTCAAAAGTCTTGTTTTATCCGACCAACGAAAAAAGGATCAAAACATCGACTGAAATCTCTCAAAAACAAAACTCGGTCAAAACCGAGTAAATGGCTGGAACAGTCAGTCTGTGAATTTGTGGCTAAATTGTTCCACAAATAGTCAGTTGTCATGTCTATAATGTTAAATCCAGCGCTACATGTCCACCAGGTCCGGCGAGGACACCAGGGGACGCGCTGCTCCACTCAACTGGCCACTCAAGCGTTGATTCCGTATAAACAATCCACCAAAATATACTTCTGAAAACATTTTAAGGGAGAAATAGGCTATGCAACTGCTGAATCTCATTTCATTTTATAACTAGATCGCCTAGTTTGACAGCTTGGTCAAAGTTTCGTGATGTAACTTCATCACTCAGTCAGTCACTCAGTGACAGACTTTTGTGTTTGTAATGTTGGCCCACTGCGGTCAAGCCAAAAAAAAGCTGAAGTAGGGCTGCAACTACCGTAATAATTATTTTCATTATCGATTAATCTATTCCCATTATTTCCTTGATTAATAAATTAATCGTTTGGTCTATATGGAGTCAGAAAATAGTAAAAAAGAAAAAAAATGCCCTATACAATTTCCCAGAGCCCAAGGTGAAGTCTTCAAATGTCTTGTTTTGTCCGACCAACAGTCCAAAACCCAAATATATTCAATTTACGATGCCATAAAACAGAGAAAATCAGTAAATCCTCACAGTCGAGGAGCTGAAACAAGAGAATATTTGACATTTTTGCATTAAAACGATTATCAGAATAGTTGCCGATTAATTTCCTGATAATCTAATATTTTTTTTAGCACTGATGAGGGAGATTTAAAACAAGCAATTCTGTAATTTCTTTCCTACTTACTTATGTTAATGCTCATTCTTATCAAATCTCTAGTGGGTCTTTTCCTTCAAAAGCACACAAATGAGAAGTATGACTGATCCATGCCAGAAAAATCTGAATACATGATGTACTACGGAATGACCCTCCAGAGCAAAAATAGTGTTAGCATTGGATGGAGTTAAATATTTCACACCCAGATTCATTTCCCTGTTCGACTGTACAGGAACAGCATCCAGAATCTGTTATTGGAGCCAAAGAATTATGTCACCCTGGAGAGAACAACGTGCATGATGCAACCATGGCAACACCGTCACTGAGACTGGAGAAGGGACAGAACGGATGCTCCCACATGAATCTGTACTCGCAGAGATGGAAAAAAAAAAAAAAATCACATTAAACCGGCTAAACGAACAAAACGGATGAGATAAATTTATCCAATGAGAGACCAGTTTGGAACAGCTTCATGCAGCCTGTGTGAACCTACAGTACAGTACGTGCCGTGACCAAGAGGATAATGTTTCTGTCTGTTCCTCCTCCCTCCCCTTCTCCTCTGCTCTCCGCTTCTCTAAAATCCAGCAAAGGCTCCCTAACATGGATTTGGTGGTTTTAAGAAAATGCGGCAACATTGCATGACATTGTTAAGTGTGTAGTTTCACGGCGCACTACTTCAAGTCACACTCCATAATCCAAAATCTGACAAAAATGAAATCCCTGTAGGCTTGAAAAGTGGCTGTAAAATGTTTGTAGCTTCTGGTCAGTTTTGAACTCAAGTTACAAAGGATTTATGACAGAATAAAATAAGAACAGCGTCTTCTCTTGAAACTTGAAAGTGGGCTGCCACTATTGATACTTTTCATATCAGTTAATCTGCACATTATTTTATTGATTAATCAATTAATTGTTGAGTCAGAAAATAGTGAAAAATGTCCAAATATCTTCTTTTGTCCAGCCACCAGTCAAAAACCCAAATATATTCAGTTTATGAACATATAAAACAGGAAAAATTGCAGAAAATCTTAATATTAGAAAAGCTGGAATTACATCATTTTTTAAAAATATTTTTTGCTTAAGACATTTACCAAATTAGTTTCAGATTAATTTTCTGTGTTAATCAGCTAATTGTTGCAGTTCTATCCTGCAGCATATTCTTCTCCACTCTCCATCCATAAGCTCAGTATGTGCCAAACAATCAAGGTTTTGTAAAAATATCCTAAAAACATTGCTTTCGTGTTGAGCTCTCGAAGCTCCAAAGAGCAAAGATATGACTCCCAAAGACGGTTTTCTCTATAAAGTGTCTAAATAAAGATTCAGTTAATCCAACTAGACTCTTCATCACCTTCTTCAGCATCATCAGTGGCATCACCACAACTGACAACACCAACATATCACAATCACAGCCACCACAATCACCATCATCACCCCCGATAACATCACAATTCATCCTCATCATCATAACACACACACACACACACTGCAGATGTACTGGTATCTCTGTCCCCCTTCCCTCACCGGGTCTCTTTCCCTTGGCCCATCACCATGACGATGGGAGCCGGTTCCATGGATACAGTCACTAGGCAACCAGCAGCATCAGCAGCAGCAGCAGTAGCAGCAGGAACAGCAGTGTCCTGTCAGAGCTACACTGGAGCAGCACAGAGAGCCGGAGCCAACCTTCCTCCTCTAGCTGCGTGCAAGTTTGCTCTTTGAAGAGGAAATGTTAATGCGTTTATCGTGTCTCGGATCTGAAGCCTCTTACACTCAACACTAGAGGTGTTCCCTGCAATTTAGACTGACGTAAAATGACTTAGTGAGTGCATAGTCTAAAATGGGTACAGTTTGTTTGGACAAGAACAACACATATCAACATTATTACTATTTTCACCATAATTACTGTATCAAATATGGACATTGCATCTCTTTCTTAATCTCACTATATGCTTTTATCTCTCATAAAAAAAGCAACAACCAAAGACAAAAAACACCCAACTGCATCTAACAATTACTTTCATGATTAATTAGTCTGCCGATTATTTTTCCAATTAATCGATAATTCGCTTGGTCTATAAAATGACATGAAATACTGAAAAATTACAGTAAGAATCACCTAAAGCCCAACGTGACATCTTCAAAATGTTTCGTCCAACAAACAGTCCAAAATCCCAAATTATTCAGTTTTTATACCCCATAAATCCTCTTGCTTTCGATTCATTTTCTGTCAATTGACTCATTGATTAATGGACTAGCTTCACTGCTACTAACAGCTGGCAGAACAGCTTCCTAAATACCACGAATACTGCAGGGGTGGAAGAAGTACCTCAGTGTAAAAGTACTCCATTACAAGTGAAAGTCCTGCATTAAAGTGGCAGTAGGCAGTATATTTTTTGGCATCATTGGGCAAAAAATCCATAATAACCTTTCAGCATATTGTAATTCAATTGTTCTGAGAGATAACTAGACTTCTGCACCTCCTCATGGCTCTGTTTTCAGGCTTTAAAAAATCCTGTGACGGGAGACTTTGACCAATCACAGGTCATTTCAGAGAGAGAGCTTTCCTATTGGCTGTGCTCCGGTCATGTGACCGGTGCTTGGCGTTCCTTCAAGAGATCTCATCATGGCTGCCCAGTCACAAACTTTCTAATTTTACAGCTAAACAGTACACTACAAGATGTTTCTGAAAACATTTGAGGTGAGAAATAGGCATTAACGTAACAGAATATTGATTCATATTTGATCAGCGCTGCCTAGTTTGACCGTTGTTCGTAAGTATGTTTTGTTTAGTGTATAATCACCTGAAAATAAGAATCGTTGTTTTTGAGCTGTTTATATCTACATAGGGAGCGGGTCCTCTTCACGGAGTCCGCCATGTTGCACCGCCATGTTTCTACTGTAGCTCAGAACGAACAAACCAAACTGTTAACTTTTCCTGCTTGGGCCGGAGTCGATAACATTACTCTCTCCCGTTGCCGCTCTCTCTCTCTCTTGCTTCACCACTAACTTCCCATGTACATACACACTGTAAGCACACTACTCTTACAACACCTGGCTCTAGAGAGGGCAAATCCTGTTTTCAGGTCAGTCACCGTAGCAATCCTACACGCTTAGCACACAGGGAAAGTTGTAATCTGCAACCTCACCGCTAGATACCGCCAGATCCTCCACACTGTTCCTTTAATGTGTAAGCATCATTTTTGTTGTAGGTCCAGGTGCAACCACTGCAAAAAAAGACAATTTTGTAACAAAAATTGAATCCTAAAAACCAGTGCAGTGAAAATATTTCAACCAGTTTGATGAGTGTCAGACTCTTAAATCAAGAAAGAATAAAGCGCCATTGCTGCACTAGAATGATGAAAAACTTTCAAAATTTCTTGAAACAAGTTGATTCGTGTTGAAATATATTCCTACAACACAAAAGAAAATAAACTTTAGGGACTCAATTTCAGACTAAAATGACTTCATAAGAGGGATATTTTAACCACAGATGTCATATAAATGTAATAGAGTAAAAAAAATGTGGCAGAGTAGACGTATATACAGTAGTAGCAAACAATGGAAATACATAAACAAAGTACCTCAAAACCGTACAGTGCTTGAGTAAATGTACCTGATTAAATTGCCAGTGGAACACATTTCTACCAGGTAACTTTTTTTTAAAAGTTGGTGGAAAGCGCAGTATTTAGAGTCTCCAAAAAGTAACTAGCGAGTCTGCCACATCTATAAGCCAACAGAGGGGAGGTTACTCTACATGTCTGGAGAATTACATGTTGTATATCCTGTATATACACAGACAGCTGCTGTGCTCCTTGACGCCAAAGAAAGACCAAAATTGAAAATGGCCTGTTTGTAAAATGATACAAAATAAGGCTATTAGCAGCGACCGCTGCTGAAAAGAAAATGTATTAATAGAACTCATCTCAGAGGCAAAGCAGACAGAGAAGCTTTGAAATATGTTGCATTGAAGATTGTAATTAAATATTCCCTTTGATTAGAAGAAGCCCTTTTTTGCATGTTGCTTTAGTGCGCCGGCTGCAAGTCAGAAAGACACTCAGTATGTGTGCTGTTTGATGATCAGACCGGACACAAAAAAAATTACAGCACATCACTACAAAAAATTATGATCCAGTCAATAAAACAGTTTAACCTTGTAACAGGTGTATAACAGTAGCAATAAAGCATTTAGGCCGGGTAGTTAACAAGCCCTTTGTCATTACAAGCGTGACTGATACGGCTACATAATGGGCGAGATAGGCTAATAAGCTATAATACCTCCGGCTGCTGGATTTAACAGGTGTGTGTGTGTGTGTGTGTGTGTGTGTGTATGATTATGTCTTATATGAAAGCATGAAGCTATCATAGCAGAACGGCTGTGGGCTACATATCAAGACAGGAGGGTATATGACACTGCATCATATATCATCCTCACACACACACACACACACACACACACACACACACACATGCACCCCTCTCTCTTCCTGCAGTCATGGCTGTTTCATTAGCTCATCACAGAGCTTTAAAGGCCCGTGCACGAGGGTCTATGAAAGGATCAAGAGACAATTTTTATAGAAATAAAAGTGGAAAAAATTAAAATGATCATACATAATGCTTGATGTTGCAAATATTAAATAATGTAATTATTTGTCGCATGATACTAGCTTAATTAAACATTTATGGTCATGACAGCACATGGGGAAATCATGAGATGCATTCACTGACCTTAGAATAAAATTTAGAAGATGCACATGACAGCACATCTATAAAAAAAACAAAAAACGTGTGCAATAAGGTAACGAGTCCTTACATATCGATATGAATGAGATTATTCATCATCACTAACACACACAGTGAGTGACAAATACTGCAGCAGGTATGTGTCGATGCCTTACGTTGTAGTGTAGAATAGTTATCCATCTGTCAGGCTGCTGGTGCCGGATCCGTTTTTTCTTATTTAAATCACTCTGGTGGCCCCCGTGGACACCGCAGCACCGGGGTATAGGATCAGTCTACCGGGACGAACCGAGCCGGTGTGAAACCAGGACAGGTACCCGCGCTACCAGCCGCATCTTTAGTAGTAGTAGTAGTACCCCGAGGAGGTGAGCACATCAACCCGGGGAGCAAGACTCATATCAGGGGGGGATCATTCGGTATAAGGTTTAAATCCAAGTCGGTTACACAGTCAGATCTCCGCGGTAGGTTTCGTTACAAGATGCCTCGCTCCGCCTCCATGTATATAAAAAAAAAAAAAAAAAAAAAAAAAAAAAAAAAATGCCAAGATGCGGGCACACCGGGAACGAGAAAGGTCAGTGTGCGGTTATGAGAATCACACCGGAGGAGCGCATCCGTGACCGAGAGGAGCGGTGCTCTTCTTCTTCTTCTTCTCCTTCTCCGTTACCGTGAACCCCGCTGCAGGGAAAACACATTGAGCAGGAGCGTCTCCTCCCATCTATCCCCCGTAGAGAGAGAGAGAGAGAGGGAGAGGAGAGGAGAGATGGATGAAAATGGAACGAGGACGCCGGAGTAGGTGCGTTTACGCGTGCGCATAAGTGCGCGAGCCTGTGTGTTGTAATTGTGCACGGTGGGGTGAGTGTGTGTGAAAAAAACATACAAAGAATGGAAGTCATCTTTTTTATCTCATTGTGTCACCACACACGCACACGCGCACACACACACACTTGGTGGAGCTTGTCCCTGAGACTGTTGCCATGCTGCCTCCATCTTTTCCTGTGAGAAAAAAAAAATGTTTTTCTTCTGAGGACAAAAATAGCTCAATGTTGCAAAAAGATGATTTTAAGTGAGAAGGTTTTGTTGAATGCTTATTAATCCTCCCAAGGTGATGTTATGTTCAGGTCACTATCCCAAACATCCTAACATTTGAGAAGCTTAAACAAAGAGGTTTAACTTCTGGTTCCCTCGTCTGGACGTCAACGGGTTTTTTGAACGTGTTTTTAGTTACTGTAGATGCCTGAAATGAGGTCTGTGGTTAACGCAAGCTTAAGAGATTTCAACGTTTTGTTCTACGATATAAAATACATCAGTAATTATCCCACTCATGAATCTTGTTTATGTGTCTTCAAAAAGGAGGTTGCTAACATGAAGACTCGTCCGCCTTTACAGCCTCGACGTGTATACTCTCATTCATGCGACCGTGGTGGTGGAGCTTATTTTCTGCAAAAAGCACTAATCGATCTTTCGGAGGTTGCAGCGGGCAAATTGTTTAAAGCTAGAGGGAAGATACTGGCATCATATGAAAATTAGAATCCATTGGTACCAACCATGTCGTACTAGCTTGTCGCGAAGGAGGTTAAATAACGCTTCAAACTTGCGCTAATTTTTGGCGAGGACAAACTGTCATGGCCATTTTCAGAGGGGTCCCTTGACCTCTGACCTCAAGATATGTGAAAATGGGTTCTATGGGTATTTAGGAGTCTCCCCTTTACAGACATGCCAACCTAAATACTTCAGGCCTGTGTACTGGTGATAAAGAGAAACACATTTCAATTTGAATCATTTTAAGATAAGATGAGATGAGAGGATCCTTTATTAGTTCCACAGCGGGGAAATTTGCAACGTTATTGAATATTAATACCACTAATATACCTTTTAAACAGACGGTGATTTCATTCAAATTGCATTTGGACTCAGCTTGACAGTATTTATAGCCTACATTTCAAGTAATTGATCTTAAAAGCTTTCAGAAAATGAAGAGTAGCAAGACTGGCATAGTCCTAATAAATCCAGATATTTAAACTTACCAGTCTAAAGCTGACTTTTAGTGAGTGCTTCAACTTTAAAATAATAAACTTATTGCTGTGTTTCACGATCTTATCAGAGTTTTTATTGGTCCAAAGCTAATGTGGAGGGGGAGTAATGGACACAATATGTTTGTTTTATTGGTGCAAATGGTCCCCATCTGTCGATATGGACTTTTTAATGCTACAGCACAGTTTTATAATGTATTGCAAATTATTTCGCGGACTTAAAGGATATAAAATAAGAATATGCACTGTTGAAAATATATATGTATCGCACGATAGGGAGTCTTGCAAGATGGTCAAAATCAAAGCTGGAGAGGCCGAGATATCCAGACTTACGATCCCCTAGTAGTGTATGAGTCCAGCTCCAAAAATACTAGATCACACGTCTCATGACACAACATCATAGCGTTTTTCATTATGCCACGTCCATGTCATATCAGAGTTATCGGAGCATTATAACCAGTTTACTTGAAGAATTCACACCAACACCCTAGTTGTAATTATGACTGGGAAACCTTTTTTTTTTTTTTTTTTTTAAATATATTTTTCAATATATCAGACTTGGTGCTAAACAATACAGAAGTGCCTGAAAGCTCAACAAACATGGGTGTCTCATGTCAGTCATTCAAGATAATTAAACCTAAACTGAATGAATAGTGTTAAATTGCAAATGCACCGTACTTTTCTAACTCTCACATGTCAAAGTCTGAAACTATACAACCGTCTTCAGTTGACCAATGATGTGAATGCCTGTCTTAAAGTCTTAATTTATTCCAATCTCTGCCATTCATCCCTTGTAGCCTAATGCAAACACAGAATCAGACACAGAATTTTTTGTTATAAATATGCCGTTTTCGAATGGCATCATCATGGTCCTGTGTAAAACCTAAATTAAAACTAACCTAAAGTTTCCAACCACAAAGACATGATCAACCCTGCAGGTCTTCCCAATCTAACCAGCGATAGCAGCAGTGACACGTTCAGATTGAGATTCAGTTTGCAAAAACATCACTGACATTATCAGCAACTGTCCCCGCTGCCAAAGACTCTTAAGTGTTTGGCCTCGTGCCCGGGATAAATGTGTCCCTCCTCCTCCTCATCCTCATCCTCCTCTTGACCGACACTTTAGCTTCCAAAATTAAATATGAATCTGAAAGGTAAAGGTGCCGTCTCTCAAAAATGATGCTCACAGTGTCATTGAAGCTTTAGCTCTGTAGCTCATTATTTGAATTCACAGGGCAGGACACAGTCAGTGTTGAGCATGGTAAACGTGTACACTTGTCATCACTTATATTAGCGGTACACCCCAAATGATTGCACCCATCTGCAGGAATTTTTTCTTGAACATGTATGATGGAAGTCCAGAGAGGCTAAACATAAACAGTTTTCAAACAGTCAAATCATGTGGAGAACATTAACTAGCCGCAGGTGAACCGCAGTTATGATTGCATAGTTGTGATAGTCGCTGAACTGCCGAGGACCCCTGTTGGTTTTGTGATGGACATTATAGTTGTTAAGTGAACAGCCAGAGCTCAGAGCTCAATGCATGGCAAACTGCTGCTCCTAGTCAGTAGCCTACCGAGTGGACCGCTGTTTTGCGGCTGCCTGAGCCCAATCAGCTCATCCACAGCCAGCATGAGGCCAATTAAATTCTATTTGTTGCTTTTAATATCAGTTTGTAACGCAATAAATCCACTTCACAGACAGGTTGGCAATAAATGACTAGTTAAACTCCCTGTTTATCTATGATGTGCAGTACAGAACTGTTGATCTCCTCAACTCAGAGGTTTGACCTGATGTGCAATCTGCAGTCAAAGATTAGCAATTCAGACAAGAACATCAATATTATAGAAATTCTGCAAAAAACTCCAGCGAAAAACGTCCAATGGCAACATTTTTACATTTCCTTTTTTTTTCCACACCTGCACATGGTAACTACAGTGGTTAAGGTTAGGGAAAGACAGCAAATTTTTTTATTTATTTATTTATTTATTTAAAAGGGACCATGTACAGTTTAAACATAAATGTCACCATTTGATGCACTGTACCAGATTATAGCTTTAAGCTAATTCACATCTGTAGTCCCTTGGCAGGTCAAGACAAAGAAACATATTACAGTCATACAAGAAAGAACATACAAAACGCACAATACACAGCTACACACAATAGCACATCACAAAGTATGCTTGTCAAGTAAAAGCAAGTCATGAAGACCATGGAGTGGAATTAGAGATCAGTGAGTACAGTGCTGAGCATAAAGGTATGGTTAGGGTTAGCCAATTAAGAAAACTTGGTACCACACCCTTAGTTTCTGCCCTGCTACCTATAGGACGCACAGCTTCCTGCATTGATACTGACTGGGTGTTGGTGCTGGACATAAATTACATAGCGTGAACCAATACTACAGCATTTATTGTGTGGCCTAAGCTCATTTGCAAGGTCCCTTCAAAAACAGGCCTTTAAAATACACAAAACTCAACAATAGAATACATATAAATCAGCACAAAACACAATTACTACAACTGTGTCTCCTATAAAATGATGTGCTCATACAACTTAACTGCATTCTCAATTACGTTTCGAGGGAAACAAATTTTCTCCTGGATTACAGTTGCAGTTTTAAACATTTTTAAAGCTGAGACGTTGTAAATTGAAACAAAACAAAAAGCACAACTCAACTACATTTTTTGGTTTAGTAAAAGAACATCATGGTTTGGCTTAAAATGACTATGTTTGTTATGTTATTAAGATACGGACATAAGTAAAAAATAAGTGAGCGTTGACTTTCAGTTTCACACGGGACACGAACAGCGGTCTCCTATATGAAAGCCCTGTTTTTGTTGACCCATCCACCACCCCGAACTCCTCCCTACCCGGACTATCGTACAAACGTATTTGTGATGTGTCAAGAACAAATAATCTGTGACAAAATACATTTCCCTCGAAACGTAATTCATTGTATGAGAGAGTAATTTTTAGGAGACAGGGCTCAATGATAGTACCATAAAATTACCATAAAACTCACTGACAAGCACCAGATTCATTCATGACCACATGACTGTTCCCACTTTAAAAACTTGAGTTTAAAATGATCCTAGTCGTGATCCACTTTAAGCCCTTAAATTTAAATCCTGAGATGTGGAGTCATCCAGTATGGACATAATTTCCAGGGATACTGGGCTGAGATTAGAGGAGCAGGCTTGTGGCTTTATTCCACGACCATCATGATAAATTTGTTTGTCCCTCCCTTATAACCCACTGCTGAGGAACCCTTGAGCACAGCACTTAACCCATAACCGCTTCAGTGGATCTGCTGCTACGCTGGGCAGCTTCCAGGTGTAATGTGTCAAATATAAACGCGCCAGTGTGGAGCAATACATTCCTGCAAAAATCTACCCAAACAAAGGTTAAAAACAAAAATAAAATAATCAAATAATATCAGACATCATTTCATGCTTGGATCAGATTTAGTAGATTTCTGATTGTGGCAGTGTTAACCTTCAATTATGTCTGCCACAGTGGAATGCTAAAATAAAAAGATAGCTGCCTTCCAAGAGGGGCAGTGTCGGTCAGGATGAGTTTTAAAGTCTCATGATCTGAATCCAAACAGTGAGTGAAGGCAATAATTGATACTACAGGAGAAGGACTACCATGCGCGTGGGAGGTCATGACAACAACAGAAGACTTAAAACTGGAGCAGTAAAAGGAGGTTTCTGAAGTACAAAATATAATATATGTTATATATGACATAAATATATATTCAATATGGTTCAATATGGTTCATACAGTCAGGGCTTAGACTGACCTCTGACACCTGATAACTAAACATGACTGAGGACTTTCAGCTCTACTTCCCTCCACTGTACTCAACTCTACTCAAACAAATGACATAGTATCCTTATGCCATCTGTGCCAGTTGGCAGTGCCAGGATGAAGCTCCAGTTAAACCCAGATGGCAGCGCTGGGACTCTCCAAGATTGACTGAGTTTAACAACAGTCTGGGAGAAAACAGGAAGATGGCCAGCCAGTCACTCCGTCACTCAACAAGTCTTCCTTCTTTCTCTCTCTCTCTCTCTCTCTGTTTCCTGGGTCACCTTGAGGATCATCCAAACCCATAGAAGTTGACAAAACACCAACTTAAAGATCACGGGCCCCATCTTACACCTGGCGCAAAGCGGCGGCCAGAGAGGTCACGGTGCACACACGCCTCTGTGGCGTCTCCTCTCATCATCCCTCTGTGTGTGCGATTGTAGACGTAGGCTACTTCAAAGTTTGCGGGCCCTCTCCCCCCAAACGGCGGCGTTTTTAGGCTGAAGGATCCGCGTGTTACGCACCGCCTATATGGCAGTGCCCCGACTGCAAGCCCGTACGTAATGCATCTCCGGAGGATTCCGCTCAGCCGGTCCGAGCCCCCCCGTGGGTTGCATCGGAAAGTAATACAGTTTTCATTTTTTATCAGTAACTGTTTATCATATTTAGCCTAGTGCTTATTATCTTATAATGAATTTTATAAAGTGGTCTACTTTTAGAAAGGGATGACAACACAAACAGAAAAAAAGTATAAAGAATTGCAGTATTTGTTTAGACTGATAAGAGTTGTTATAACTGTTGAGGAATCCTTAATCATTTGCTATCTTTAATTCCTCAATGCAGCTGTGTACTCTTGCACTTGCCCTCAGTTTGATTACAGTGATGTGCTACATTACCGTAGTTTTATAAAAGCAGTGAGCCACAAGAGGCCAGGCTTTACAGTGATTTAAAATCAATATGATGAGCTTCATGTTGTGTCTGTTTATGACAATAAACAATGAATTGCTCTTATTGATTACTTTATAGGAACATTATTATTTTGTTGCATTTTTGATTCATTGATAAATCTTCACCATCAAACACAAACATTGCCAAACACCAATACTCAAGGATTACTGACTGTGGAAACTCACATGCATAATTAGTTGCGCATTCCTAATTTTTCAAACCGTGAAGGAGAAATTAAATACAACATGTTTGGCAACAAAGGGCAACTTAAAACAATAAGCAGGCCTCAAGGCAAGACATTTTCACTGTAACATCTACAAACATTCTCAGATTTTGCTTAAAATGTAAATACTGCATGACTAATAAGGCTCATGATAAGGCTCGTAAGAGCCTTGTTGTCAAGTAACTCAGGTGAGAAGTTATCAAATTTAAACACAATGCATGAGAAACAGCACATTTTACACTCCGTGTAACACTTTGGTGGGCCAAACTCCTTTTATGAGAGCCAGGTTTTGCCTACAGGTCCTATTTCAGGCAGCTCAGATTCAGCTGATTTTGCCCACAGGTCCTATTTTGGGCCGCTCTGGATTCAGAGAGCCAAGCACGGCTCGGCTATAAAGCATAGGTCGCGCTGCTGTACATTTAGAGAGCTCGCCTATTTTTGGTACCAAATTGCTGCTCCTCCTCAACACCTCATGCCTATTCTGTAAGTGTTGGATGGAAACACAACAATGATGCTCATAATGTCACAACGGGATTTCCAGCTCTGCAATAATGGCCCCATATGTGTCTCAGGGGAGGATAGTTGCAGAGAGAATTGTGTATTCACAAGCAGCTTGAGAGAGGGGTATCTGAAACACACACACATACACACACTTGCTTCCCAAAGAGACTATACAGTATGAGTATGAGATGGCGCCCTGCAGGTAGCAGGATGTCATGCAGCGAACTGACAGCCTGGTGCAGAGCCAACAGAAAGAGTTGTGTCATTAAATCGCTGAAGCCTCAATAGTTGCTTCCTGTTAAGACGTTCACTAAGTTAATGTTGCCAAGCAACAAATACAATTCTAGCCAGTAAGAGGAGCTTTAGCCGAAATCACTTGGCAACACTAATTTGCAGGGAGATGTAAAAAAAAAAAAAAAAAAAAAAATGTAATAAAGAAACAATAGCTTTGCAATGTCACATTATGAGGTTTGGATTTCAGAGAAGTAGCAGCCGTAATCAAGGTCACCTGGGTCAAGTTCAAGTCATTTGTAATAACGCTTCCTGTTCATAGGTCGATGTCTTTTTAAACATAAATATAATGATGACAGACTATTGTAAATCCCTGTAAAGTGTGTGGGACCAGGAAGAAAACTACTAACTGTACATTATTCTGCCAACAACAGTTGGTTTCAGTTGAACATCCTGTTGCTAGTAGCAACCGCCATAGTTTAACCAAAGAGTGTAGACGCAAAGAGGCGAAACTCTGGTGCTTTTTTGACAATCGCCACTAGACGGCGCTGCGGTAGCGCTGCCGCCACTTTGGACTGAAAACGCCAATAAGTGCATTGCCATGAATGTATAAAGATAATTGTTTTTTAGGTAAATCAACTCCCCAGTGCGAACACTTAAAGCCCTCATTTAAATCATTACGTCCTAAAAGTTGTATAATTCAGCAATAGAGGAAACCAGAGTTATTTTCCTCGGCATAATGAACGTGCATCAGACCCACGGGACTGCACCGCCCTTCACGTTCATATGACATATCTGGTTCTGCCAGCTTCCTGCTAGCTGTATGCGGCTGTAATAATGGACATATTGGCTGTAATTCATCACTTTTATTATCTTATAATACACCCATAGGCTGTATGCTGTAAGCCTGTACCGTGGTGGATGTATTAACATCACATTCCTAAACCGGCTATGGACAGTAGCTAGTAGTGTTAGTAGCATGACATGAACAGACAACTTCTTATACATCCATGGTCTGTGGTCTATTGTACAATCCATATTTTGGAGGTCCTTGACATGAAAAAGTTTGAGATTGCTCTCAAAAGCTGTGTGCTGGATTTTTCTAACCTCCATTTATGTCCATCACTCACTTTATGCTTCTCTGGGAAGCGGCCGGGCAAAAAAAGTTTAATAAATAAATAAGTAAGTAAACCGTTATAATAGTATGCATGTTTATAATATTTGTATCGTTCAACACATGCCATTTCGGTAGAGACATTCAAATTATGACAATAGAATAGAAATCATTTTGTTTAACTTTTGTACAAGTATAATTAGTGTGATGGATCCAGTCCATACAAAACCATATTGTACCATGCCAAACCCCACAAACACCAAAGGAGAGCAGAGCAACTAGTGTTCAGTAAATGTAACTCGATAAAACTGCATCCATACAGTCCGCACAAATGCACACATGAAGATGTTGCATATAGGTGAACGATTCATTGAGGTTTCTATAATTCATAGGTCTATGAATAAGTGATATGACATCATAATGTGATTCATGGAGACACTAACTCAACTCCAATCACCAAGCAGCGACGGGCTGTGACACACACAGACGCGCACACGCACGCACGCACACGCACGCACGCACGCACGCACGCACGCACGCACGCACGCACGCACGCACGCACGCACACACACACACACACACACACACACACACACACACACAGAACACAGGCTTTCTCAGTGCTTTTCCTGAGCACCTAATGAAAAAGCAGAAACGTGTCTTTTCCTTGCGCATGAGGTACCTGACCGTAAATTATAAATCAATGCCAGTCCCTCCCTTATTTAGAATTGAATTCCTTCTGTCTCCACTTCAACTCCACTGACTTTACCTAAAGCTGGGAGGGAGAAAGCCACCGACATGACAACACCAGCAATAAATCTTCTTGGATTAGAAGGCAAATAAGTCATAAATGACACTGAAAGATCGCACCGTGGTGTTGGAAACTTGGTTTACCACAACAAATCTGCACAACAGCATTTAGGCTATAGGTTTAAAAAAAACTAACAACTGGTTAAAGTTATTTTGACAGTGTACAAATGTGCAAGGTGAAAATAAACTAAAATGTAAAAATCAATCAATAACTCGCCAACGCAATCTCACTTTTATGGAAAAGGGCAAAAATAAATGCAGTGCAAAAAAGATAATATTGTGTAAATAAATACTCAAAACATGAACTGACAACTTCACATTTCAACACATTCTCACCCCCAACTCGTCAAATACCGCCGCTTGGTCAGTGGCTCTACACTTCAAACTGTGACGCTCTAGGTACACATCTAACGTCAGTTTTGGATGTGTCAGGAACACCGTGTCTCTTTTCAAAATAAACGTACAACGTCGGTTTACTCAGTTTTTAGGTTTATCTATGCAACAAAACTATGTAGTTAGGTTTTAGGCAACAAAAGTACTTGGTTAGGGTTAGGGTTAGGAAAAGATTATGGTTGGGGTTAACTACGCTTGTTACATAACTGACATTATGGAAATTTACGGTAAATTGAAACAAAACAAAACAAAATATGCAACAACACTACTTAGTTAGGTTTGGACAACAAAACTTCTGGGTTAGGTTTAGTAAAAAAAACATCATGGTTTGGCTTAAAATTACTACATTTCAGGACACAGACACGAACAGCGGTGGGGGAAAGTCCAGTGTGCCCGCCTGTAGTGGACTTTCTTGCTTGTTATACTCGTTTTTATACCACATAACTTTCAATAACCTTACTATTCCACGAAACTTTCATTAACGGTCGCTTGTTGTACTACGTCACTTGCTGTGGCCGTCCGCGGACTTACAAACAAAATACGCCAAAATACGTTTCCCTCCAAACGTAATTGAGAATGTAATTTAGTTGTATGGGAATATAACTTTCAGGACACAGGGCTGTGTAACGATATCTATTCACATTTAAAATGGTTGCTTATAGGGTCAACAGTATTTTGAGCGCCTGTATAATCTGCTTCTCAACAAGTCTGAAGCCACGATGATCTACGTACTGTACGAATACAACCATAACTGATTAGAGTAGAAGAGAGAAGACAAGGGCAGAGCAGAACAGTAGGCAGCCTTGTCCCACTGTCTTCTTCCTGCCAATATGAAATAGCCACGGTTGCCATGGAAACACAGTTTCATGAATCACTTGTGTTTTATTTTCTTTTTCTGGGGCCAAACGCTGCAGTTTATGAAGCTGTCTTGTTGCACGGTGCCCATTACTGTCTGCATTGTAAGCCTTAAGATCTGTTAGGTATTAGGTGTGGGAAGAGACCAAGTTTTAGTCTGCTCCCACTGAGATGACTAATTGGCTGGCTAGTTGGTTGGCCGGCTGACCAGCAGGCTGAACGACTGACTGACAATGGAGGGACGTGCTGAGGGAAGACGGGAAACACATGGGCTTACATGGGCAGGTAGGAGCTGGTATTTGGACGACGTGGTAGGCTGCCAACAGTGCATGACGGAGATACTGTATAAAGGGTAGGATGTAAAAGCAGCTCCAGCTTATGTATGTAGGACTTAAATTGACTTGAAAACATTGACTGTGGGTCTCTGTAAGGTTGTAGGTCGACCGGACTGTTATCAAGAAAGAAAGGTATTGAGGTATCTTGCATGTAGAGTGGCAAGTTCATGAGCCAAATTGACTATTTTTGCGGTCACACAACCTGCTCAGCCCCTGATGTTTCTTTATAAGACCTCGACCACACAGAGCAGAGCACTTATTATCACCGGTTTGTTATTTACTCTCTGAAAGGCCACGTCTCTTTAATGTCCTCTCACTGTGCCTCTCTCTCTGAATCCGAGAGTACATTCAGCCTCCATACTGCATTATGCCTTATATGGCATTTTGTGAATGGGTGTTGCTAGGTAACTGGAGTGCAGTAAACCGTAGCGACTTGTTTCTTGTATTTAGGATGATTAAGGATTAAGACAACAGTTTTGAGCACAGGAGCCGCTGAACTAAAGCTAGAGGAATCGCATGCATAGTGAAGCTGTGTTTTTTTTTCAAGTTACTGTTTTTATTTTGGCACAAAACAGACATACTGTAGATTTTTTTTTCTCGATGGCAAAGCAGTGTAGCAGCACCGCACCAAAGAACGTGTTTCAATTTTTGTTTGTCCGTCCAACATTTTAAGTCCTGAGCGAGATATCTCAACAATTACTGGCACGATTGGCTGACTCCCAGCTCCGGGGCTTCAAAGGAGGAA
The DNA here is from genome assembly GCA_916701645.2 of Sebastolobus alascanus. Taxonomy (NCBI): domain Eukaryota; kingdom Metazoa; phylum Chordata; class Actinopteri; order Perciformes; family Sebastidae; genus Sebastolobus; species Sebastolobus alascanus. The sequence continues at coordinate 847,408 of CAKAOJ020000108.1, read as the reverse complement.
GATCAGGCTGAACTCTTATGAAGTGCTCAGTCTCCAGTGAGAAAAAAACCAACTGGTGCATTTGGGCGGTCAAATTTTAAGTCAATAATTTCCACGGTTATCACCTGGGACTCTTCTTCAAGCCAGCGTCCATCTCAACCTCCTCGTCATCGCAAAGTTTGGTGTTGGTGGAGCCAGGGAGAAGTGATCAGCTGGGGAAGTGTTGCAGCTAATTTTAAGAGTGTTGTTTGGGTTTTCTGTGATGTTTTTGTTTTTGATATTGTCATGCCTGTCTTTCGTTGTGGCCCAACTCCCTCTATATCTTTTTTTACAACAAACAGTTTTAAAGGCCGTGAGAGGATTTTTGCTACTCTGCCAATTAAATGCATAGGAGGACGTGTCAACATAATGCTACATTAAACCAATCATGTTATTTAATCTCCACTGTGTGGCTTTCAATTTTGGATCAGTGTCTTAATTGGGAAACATACCATACATGAATGGCGACAAACCCCAGACCACTGTTTTGAGCACCACTTTTTTTTTTTGCTGCTTTTTAGTTTAACAGCTGTTTTTTTTTTCACTTCACCAGACGACTCAAACTCGGTGAAAACGGCCTCAGGTTCCGACAAACTCTCCAGTTGGCCCAACTCTGACAACATCATTAGGCCCAAAGCTAAGGTGAGATTCTTGGCCAGCTTGGTGCAACCTGTTTAAGCCTCTTAAGTAGGAGCAGCCTTCATGTAACCCCCCCCCCCCCCAAGTCTACAGTGTTCACCTCCTCATGCTGGATGGTTCCAGGCTTTTTAACGGGGATCACTTCTAGGAAATGAAAAAATGTCTCTTTAGGTTGGAGCTGTATAGACAGATATTCACATATTTCTATGAGTAGGGATAATTTTTCCAATATAAAACCACTACTGCTTAAACAAATAAAACTGAATAATAATCTATTTGAGACTGAACTATCCACAATTTATAGCTTGCCAAATAATAACTGCCAGATAATTCACTCCCCCAAGTGGCCAAAAAAAAAAAAAATCTGTTATTGCAGGTTTAAATTTTCTCAGTTTTAAAATAAGGACAGTTTTAGTGTGTGCGTAGGTGGAATTAAATAAGTGAGGGGTGGCCATTGTTCTCTATCTGGCACCTACAAGACAAATTAAATTAACACACTCCGTAAACTTACTACTACGAGCTACACAAACCGCACATAATCTGAATTACACACTGTATTTTATTCTATAATACCTTTTTACTTCTCATGTGGTCTTCAGTATTCATACTGCTGTGACTTCATTGTACAAAATACTTTCTTATGTATATAAAGATACCTTGATTTGTCCTCGAAATATATTTGCACACAGAATGATAATGGTAATGTTTGTTACAAACGGGCTGATTTCCTGTTTAAATTACTTTTCACACACATAAACCCACAGTAAAAAAAAAGTATACAAACCTGTACACACACACACACACAATTTCCTGCATGCATCTCCATGTCATGCTTAACTATCCAGCATGTAATCACGGTGTTATTACTGTCCAACAGCCCTTTACAGTTGTGAAAAGCCAATGCGTGTCACACCTGGTTAGCTGTGAGATTCAGCCAGCTGTCCACAGTATGGACGTGCTCCCGATGAGTTATGGGTAATGGCTGACATGGTCAAAGGTCAATAATTTGTCCTGTCATCCTTCTCTCCAGCCTCTATCGTGTCTTCCTCTCTCCCACATCTCTGGTTTCCATCATTTCTCCATTTTCCGCTGTTTGCCTGGTTTGCTGTCTTATCAGATTTCTGTACACTTCCCTTTGTTTCACTTCTCTCTTCTTTATGTTGTCAGCACAAAAGTAAACAGAGATCGACACAACAGAGAGCTGGGTGGGCACACTGTGATGTGAGCTTGCAAGCTGAAATGCATTTGTGGACAGTGAGAGTGTGAATTAGCAGTGCTATTTTGGTCCGCATTTGAGGATTTAATTGCCCTCTGATCCTAAATCATTCTGACAGAAACGAAAGAAGAGAAGAAAAAAGGAAATAGATTTTCCCTGCCCTCTTTTCTAAAAGTCTCTCCATTCACTATTCATCTATGTGCTGTATGTTTAATGTCTACATGTAACTTCACTCTGGATGGATGGATGGATACATTTCAGGATTTCTTTCTCCTCCTCACTTCATCTCACACTTTCTGCCTCTCACTTCTATGCCTCCTCTCCCTCTCACTTGCGTCAGCACTTCTGCCTGCTGATGAATATATGAATGAGATTAAACCAGAGAGTCACACACACACACACATACTGTACGTACACACTCTCTCATTCTCTCTCCAGCACGTGGCCTACACCACACGGGGGACATAAACATTTCCATTTCAGTGGTGCAATATCCACTGACTTTTTCAACTGTCTTAAAACTGTCAAAGAAACTGTTGGTTCTTTAACAATATAATAGATTTCAGTGGATTTAAGGAACTTGAAATTGCAAGATAAAAAGTAGAACGAAAGCCACCTAATAATGAGACCACCTTCCAGCAGGAAACACCCTGTGCGACTTTGATTTTCTGCTTTAAATGCACCCGCAACATCTCAAACAACAAGTAAATAATGCAGCTAACAAGCACTATTTACCTCAAGCAAGAATCAAATCCTTCCCTGTTTACAACGGAGGAGGAGTCTCGCTGCATATACACACACACACACACACACATACAGGGGGAAGTGTAGTTGTGTGCATCATAAACCATGTTTCTCAGACCCAGAAGGTATAATTGGCCCTTAACTCCCGGACACAGAGGGATAGATGAAGGATTAGAGATAAAAGCTGGAGGGATGGATAGAAGGAACAGATGAAAGCTCCAGGAGAAGCTCTAGGAAACCAATCTATGACGAAAAAAAAAGAAAACACAGTTGTAGAGAGAAAGACGGACGCTGTGAGGCAAAGATGGATGAAGTGCAGCTTTCAACCTTACAGTTTCCCCTTCCTTCCTCCCTTTCTATCTCTCTCTTTTCCTTTCTTTCTTTTCCCTCTCACTCACTCTTTTCTTTCACTTCACTGTAGGCTCTCTGTTGCTATGGCGACCGTTCCTGCCATCGCTGAGGAAGAAAGGACACCTGAGGAGAGGAAGAGGAGACAGCAGAGGAGCAAACGGATAGATGAAGATGGATAGAGAAGATGTTGATGAAACTGTTGCCCAATATGTTGTTGTTGACCAATTTTAACGAAATTGGACGTTGGACATTTTGGGGAATACGCTCATTCGCTTTCTTGCTAAGAGTTAGATAAGAAAATCGATACCACTGTAATATCTATCTGTTACATATGAGGCTACAGCTAGCGGCAGGCTAGCTTAGCTTAGCACAAAACGTGAAAACAGCTCACTAATAAACACATTATTTGTTTAGGGCCGTCAAAGTTAACACGATAGTAACGCGTTAATGCAGATTAGTTTTAACGCCACTAATTTCTTTAACGCATTAACGCAACTTGCGATTTTTAGGTTGTAGCGGGCTCAGTTTTAAAACCAGACTGAAGATACTGGCATCATATGAAACTATTGTAGAACTAGATCCAAACTTGCGCTAAATTTTGGCAAAGAAAAACTGGCATGGCCATTTTCAAAGGGGTCCCTTGACCTCTGACCTCAAGATATGTGAATGAAAATGGGTTCTATGGGTACCCACAAGTCTCCCCTTTACAGACATGCCCACTTTATGATAATCACATGCAGTTTGGGGAAGTCATAGTCAAGTCAGCACACTGACACACTGACAGCTGTTGTTGCCTGTTGGGCTTCAGTTTGCCAAGTTACGATTTGAGCATATTTTTTATGCTAAATGCAGTACCTGTGAGGGTTTCTGGACAATATTTGTCATTGTTTTGTGTTTTTAATTGATTTCCAATAATAAATCTATAAATACTTTTGCATAAAGCAAGCATATTTGCCCACTCCCATGTTGATAAGATTATTAAATACTTGACAAATCTCCCTTTAAGGAACATTTTTTAACAGAAAGACACGTAAAGACTAATGAATTTCTGAAAATGGCTGTTATTGACAGCATAGTGGACAGAATTAAAATAACTGTACTGTAAGTGCTCTTTAACTCACATTTCCTCCCCCCCATACCTGACAGAACTGAGCCCAGGTGGGCTTCACCAACGGCCCCTAATGGTCGCACAAGGTCAGCAGCAAAGGCTTTGTGGGACTCACATCTGCTGGAAAGCAATAAATACTGCTTTCAACAGCAGCCTGCAATAACATGGCACCACTATCAGCAGGACAGGTTTACAAGAGAACAAACTAATGTAAATGATAACAAATGTAAACAAAATCTGGACACCAGTACACTGCTTGTATAGTTTTAATTATTTTATTATTCAATTGTTTGTTATGTATCCAGGACTTCCTGGAAGGCACTATTGAAACTGTGTGGATTATCCTGGTAAAATAAAGTTAACTGGATTAAAACATATCTCCAATTTGGGCAATTTCCATATTTAAATTTGGTTGCAAGGCTCTACTTCAGGGGTGCCCACACTTTTTCAGCATGCGAGCTACTTATAAAATGACCAAGTCAAAATGATCTACCTACTATAAAAATGCAAAACATATATTTATTTATAAATATATTGAGTATTCTTTATATGTACAATATATGTTGGTGTACCTTGCATAACTACATGAACCCATATTGTACAATATAACTCTGTACATTTTTTGTCATTACCTTACTCTGATGACTTGCACTGAATGGAATCAGCTAGGGATGCATAGTCCGGACAGTAGCTGCTGATAGCCAGCCTCAAGCACACTTACAAATGATCATCAGTCAAGGTGGAACGGTATTTGGACTTAATAATCTTCATGTGGGAAAAGGCTGACTCGCATAAATAAGTGGAGCCGAATAATGCAGTCATGGAGGTAGCACATTTCCTCATGTTGGGGTACTTTTCCTCTGTGAGTAAGTTCCAGAACTGTCCATGAGCCCTGGACTTAAGCTGAATGTCAGTTTGTAGTGTCAAAATCTCATCCTCCACTCCAGATGAGTTCAGGTGAAACAGTGTTGCAATTTTTGATGCGAGTGAATCAACCTCAGCATCTTCCCGAAAAGGGTAGCACATGAATGTAGGGACTGGCTCCAGTAAAACAAACAAACAAAATGCGCTTGTTTGCGCATGCGTGGTGACCCATGTGTCAGAAAAGATCAGATGTCAGACTGGCTGCCCTGTATGTCAATCAAGTGACAAATTTCATAGTGAGGATGGATGATAGGCTGACGTCTATTTATTTTTTTAATTTTTTTTTTTTTTAATTTTTTTTTTTTTAAATTTTTTTTTTTTTTTTTTTTAATGCCATGCGATCTACCCACACTACCTTCGCGATCGACCGGTAGATCGCGATCGACGTATTGGGCACCCCTGCTCTACTTCATCACTGCTGCTCATAAAACCCTTAAAAATTAATTTGGGCAAGCTCCAAAATCAATGTGGGCCAAAAAGTTTTTTTTTTATGGTAACCTTTCCAAATGGCACTAGTTTCCCCCTGCTCTACTTCATCACTGCTGCTCATAAAACCCTTAAAAATTAATTTGGGCAAGCTCCAAAATCAATGTGGGCCAAAAAGTTTTTTTTTTATGGTAACCTTTCCAAATGGCACTAGTTTCCTGTAATCTGGCCAAACAGGGAATTCCCCAAATGATCCCAGGTGCGCCAATAATAGGAGGCAGCTCTGTGTCCCAGTGTGTCTTGTTACGTCTACACCCTCTCTACCGTGTTAAAGGACTTCTCTGCACCTGTTTTCTATTTATTTCCCTGCATGAGCTCTGCTGTATGCTTCTGCAGTCCAAATAGGCTTTCAGGCTTTTGCCCCTGTCCCAGCATATGTCTTCTCATGCCACTGTCACTCAGCAACAACAACATGTTACTGCGATTATGCTTACACTTTAACTAAGCACATAATCACATTATCTTAGTCACAGTGTGATAACAATGGCTACGCCTTACCCACGTTCTTGCTTTAATCAAATTTTAACTATAATGTGTGAGCCACATCAAACATGGCCATTCAACACATCAACACATAAACACCTACTGTATGTATCCTTTCCTGCCATTTCAACATGCAATAGGATAGCGTCACTATCAATCATAGACTGTATATAAGATATGGTCGTAGTCACCGCGACGCCACTCATTGGTTAATGGACTGCCGCTTTGAAGCCTCGAGTTCGGCATTATGGCTGTCGCCATCTTTGTTTTTGCCCGCTAAGTACAACCGAATGCTGAATAAGACATTTATAGGCGACCAAAAGGTTATAATTAATGACTAATGAACAAAAAACACACTGTGAAAGGATTAAAGTTGTAAGACAAAAACACAGACAACGCCTTGGTAGCGACCTGTCAATCACAAGGTAGCCACGCCCTAAAGCATACCCTGCTTTATGGTCTATATGACTCTAAATGGGACCATAATTTACTAAATGAACATCATGCTTTGTTGAAGAAGACTTGAAACTAGCGATTGAGACCATAAACTCATGTTTACAATGTTTACTGAGGTAATAAATCAAGTGAGAAGTAGGGTCATTTTCTCATAGACTTCTATACAATCAGACTTCTTTTTGCAACCAGAGGAGTCGCCCCCTGCTGGCTATTAGAAAGAATGCAAGTTTAAGGCACTTCCTCATTGACTTTTTAGATGTGGAGGTTGCCCACTGCTATCAATAAATAATGGTATAATTACGCTGATTACCTGTTGAAATTCACAGTGTGTCATAGAAGAGTTCTTCTTCGTGTAAATGGACTTAGATTCGGCATTTACTTGTATTTAGTTGTATCATCTACATTCCTCCAGTTTACACTGGAAGTAAGCCTGAAGTCAACTTCCTGGAACAATGGCGAGGAAATTGCCAAACGATTTTATACAGAATTATGGCATATCTGTCATAATGGACTATTCACACAGCTCGGTAAACTTTCACACATTCCAGTTTCTGAAAACAATTTTTTTTTGCATTTTGAGGATGTTTGCAATTATGAAGTAAGTCATGACTTTGAAATTCATGACAAAGCTGTGAAAGGTGCTCAAATAGCTCAGGGGGAAGTCAATCTTGAATCATGCTATCAGATGAAATGATCTGGTTCCTCTGCAGCAGATTGAGGGTGATTTACAGATTGATACATTGCAGCATGATTGACAACAGACATTGCATTCAGCAGTCTTGGAAAAAAACTCTAAATTGCTTTCTTAAATGGGATTAAGATAGGATTTTCTCATTCGGGTGTTCCTGTAATGTGGCCCCAGGAGTGAATCACATAGGAGTTGTTCACAAAAGCCATTAACTCTGTTCAGTTCAGCTCAGACTGAAGATACAGTCCCATGGGATTCATTTGCAATTGCTTCAATTACTGTGGACTTGCTCAACTGTTCTCTGTTATTCTACTGTCCTCTTCTATGGAGAAGAAACTGCAATCAAAAAGGAGTCATTACAGCAAATGCCACTCACACAAAGGAGCTATTTAAAGAAGCACTCTGCCCAAAAAAATACAAATATTGTTTCTCAAATGTAGAAAAAAATGTGTGCCTGTGAATCATGCCATCGAAGGCAAACACTACCCTTTATGTTGTGTTAATTACAGCTCAGTCATTTCGGCGAGCGCCCCACTGAGTCTGTGGGGGGCTCCGTGAGAAATACATAGTACCCAAGGGATGAAGCAGTTGTTTGCTTGTATGTATTTTTGTGGCAAGATATACACAAGAGAGGTGTTTCTGTTATCTAGCCGACCATAATTGATATAAATGGGGTGGGCAAAATAATAGAAACACCTGTCAGTATAACGCAATGCAATTCACCCTAAACTACAGCCTCCAAAAGGATCATATTCAGTTAAATCAACAACTCTCTGAAACAGTTTAAACAAAAACTGAACAGTGTAACCTTCATGAAGGATTTCTTGCAGGACTGTTGTATTAGACTGCATTAATTTTAGCTGGGTGTACCTAATAAACTAGTAAGTAGGCAAGGAAAAACTGGCATGGCCATTTTCAAAGGGCTCCCTTGACCTCTGTCCTCAAGATATGTGAATGAAAATGGGTTCTATGGGTACCCACGAGTCTCCCCTTTACAGACATGCCCACTTTATGATAATCATATGCAGTTTGGGGCAAGTCATAGTCAAGTCAGCACACTGACACACTGACAGCTGTGAGTTTGCCATGTTATGATTTGAGCATATTTTTTATGCTAAATGCAGTACCTGTGAGGGTTTCTGGACAATATTTGTCATTGTTTTGTGTTGTTAATTGATTTCCAATAATAAATATATACATAATGTGCGATTAATCGTGATTAATCATGGACAATCATGCGATTAATCGCGATTAAATATTTTAATCGATTGACAGCCCTAAAAACAATACAGAAGTAACCCCTCAAGTGTAAACCAGTGGGATATAAATTATGGAGTAAAAAAGGACAATGATCTATTATGCGAAAAAAGGCAGGGCTGTTAAAACATTTATGATGACTCAATTTCGACCCCAGGTGCAGTCTGAGGTCACTACTGAAAGACGTACTTTTTTTTTTACCAGGAAGTAGCAGTTTTCCTGGAAGTTCAAGTGCCCATTTCATCTTTCATCTTGGGATCTTTAAAAAAGAAAAAAGATCCTGGCATCGCCTACATTATAAATATAAACATATAGAAGTTACAGAGGGAGGTCTGTCCCCTAAACAAGAAAGCCTACCAGAGTCTTTCAGAGTGATTTCACCAAATGTGATGTGATATCTCCCAAAACTGCTACGAGCAGCTAGAAGCTGTTTGGTAGATGGGTCTGAGATGCCACCTAGTGATACTGATAGGACCATCCCCGTCAAACTACACTCTCGTTTTCCTGACTCAGCGAACAGGGATGAGTAGGACTGGTTTCCATGGCAACAGTAGACAGAGAGAAAGAGAGAGAGAGAGAGAAACTCAATGAGGCTGCTACACTTAACTTGACCCATGTACGCCCACACAAACACCCACTAAAAAGTACAAACACACACACACACACACACACACACACACACACACACAAACAAAAAAAAAAGGGTGTTACAGGGTGATACATATTGTAGATCAAATTTTAATAGTTACTTCGTTTTTAATTCCTTGTTGGGAGTCAAAAAACACAGGAAGGTACAGCATACTTATTCAGCAGTGTGTAATTCAAAGTCAAATTGTAATGATCTGTAGTTCACAAGTACAAAAAAAAAAAAGTTCAGAGAGATTCTTGCCCTCTGTTTATCTTATTAAAGCAGATTATTCTGAAATGGGAACCGGTGACCGATTCATATCTGTCTACGAACGTCGTGGGCAATAAACTTTATTCTCACAGCAGACATTTGGAACTTAATGAGAAAGTCTATCCACAAGAGTAACATAACCTCGCTATGGTTGAGTACCAATACGCTCATCAATAAAAGATGTTATCTCCATCATTTCAATGACATTTGTCATTTCACTGATCCTCCACTGAAAATGTGTCTCAATCGTGGTTAATATTATGTACATTTTATAATATCATAAGCTCACCATGGTTAGTTTGAGAGCTAGTTGGGTACTTCAAATGAAGAGTGTTTGGTCTATTAGAAATTCTCTTTCATGTTTTCAAGTAATTGTTTCATCTTCTGAGTGAGATATCTCACCCAAACTTTAAACTGGCCATAGCAAGTTTTTTCATTGTTTCATAACTGCAGTAGTTACAACAACCCAAGTTCCCTCTGACCCTAAAACAACTCTGCTGTCTACAAATGACAAGGTTTTTTTCTATTTTTGGGGCAACTGAAACTTTCTAGAGCAACATCTGGAGCAAGATGTCTGGACAACTGGCCTGACCGCTGTGATATTTGGTCTTGGATGTTCATGGTCCACAGAGGATGAATTGTAAATATGATAGTGTCCACTGTAGCACTTCCAAAATGTCCACTTGTGCACAAGAATTAACTAAATCTAAATGGAAAAGTACGAGGGACCTTTACGAGGCTCCGAGAGGATGAACTATTGCAGTGTTCGAATTACACAGTGGCTTTCGAGGGAGTCCTATATTCGGGAGTGGGTGATGAGAGGGTACTGTACACATGTACATGCATACATGAATGTGCCTGCCTACGTGCAAAAATATAATATCAATACATTTCAAATCATACAGACAGTATCTAGCCTGGGACAACAAAGAAACTTCGAAATTGTTTTGCCTCCAGGGCTGAAGTTGATCCTCACTTGGGTGCTAAACTCCCTTCCCTTTACCCAGAAGCTGGGAAGCATGACACCAGATTTTTACTTGGATGATGAGGAGCTGCAGTATTTGTTCATGGACAAACTGAAAACTTTACTGTACATTTACTACCACGAGACAACTTTACTGTTTCTCCTCTGCTCCGATCACCAACACCTGACTGCTCTGATCCACCATCAAACTCTCACTCTCTCTCTCTCTCTCTCTGTCTCGGTTGACCACCAACTACGCACTGAGCCGTTCCCTAAAGCTCTTATAACACAGAGTATGCATCAAACTGTGTTATCACAGGACAGATATAGGATCTGAAACACCACGTTTGAAACACATAATAAAAATGTATACACAAAAAAAACAGTGGCATCAAAACTTACTAAATTTTAGTCTCCCTGTCCCCATGTACTTTCCCCATAGCTCGCCGGTATTTCGAACCCTGAACCTTTATCAATTTTTGACACTCCGTGTGCTTCCTTTAATGCCACCTTCAGGTCAAATGGTTAACTTTAAACTAGAGCAGTCAAAGTTCACGCGATAATAACACGTTAACGCATATTAATTTTAACGCTACGAATTTCTTTAACGCAACTTGCGATTTTTTTTAGGTTGTAGCAGGCTCAGTTTTAAAGTTAAAGTGAAGATACTGGTATCATATCAAACTACAAAAACCTAAGGAATCCATTGGTACAAACCATGTCATACTAGCTAGTTGCTACTACATAACGCCTGTGAGGGTTTCTGGACAATATTTGTCATTGTTTTGTGTTGTTAATTGATTTCCGATAATAAATATATACATACATACAACAGCATATTTGCCCACTCCCATGTTGATAAGAGTATTAAATACTCAACAAATCTCCCTTTAAGGTACACTTTGAACAGATAAAAAATGTGTGATTAATTTGCGATTAATCGCGGCCAAAGTGGCCTAATTCTCTACTTGGCACACAAGATATTTCACAATTATAAATCAGATTACCACGAAATTTGCTAAGCAAATTCATCCAGTTATGAACGATTTTGGCATTTTCTCAAGTGCCAGGATACAGAAGATTTGGTTCTAGGTTAATATATAACCAGCTTTGAATCTGAAAAAGTTCCATACAACATATAATACACATTGTCTCAGCATCAACTCATTGTTTTCACAGCTTGTCTGATTGTAACCATGATCAGCACCCTGGTTTGTGTTTTAAAGTGTACCTCGGTGGCTCATGTGGTAAAACAACACTGATCTGCCAGCTGCTACTGCTGCCACATCTGCAGTTTCACCGTCACATGAGTACCTGTGTGCTTGTGCTGCTTATTATCACATGGTGTGACGTTGGTCACAGGAATCAGGGCGAACACTAGCAGATCGGTGATTCATTCAAATTACATAGGAACATGATTTCCATTAACAGTACAGCCGTAAGTACTTTGCAGTGTTTCTGTGGGTGGCTGGGAACCCTGTTGTGCAATGTGTGTGTGTGTTTGTGTATAATATGTCTGTTCTGTCGCCAGCAGTTGGTTTCAGTTGAACATTGTGCAGCTAATAGCAACCACTACTGGCACAGTGACATTTCTATAGCAGTTTAACTGACATCGTTACATCCAGGCTTTTGTCAGATCTGTGACCAAACAAATCTCGACAGACATCTTTTTTTTTTTATCTTCTCCTCAAATGTCCTACTTGGAGCATTATCAGTAGATGCTCTTTTGATTGTGGCTGTGCCATTGTTTTCCTACGGGGAGAGCGGTGCCACCAAGCGGTGCGCGCACCGTTCAAATTATTTCAACTTTGACCTCGGTTGCCGCTGACCTTTCAAAGCGCAACCAATGAGATAACAGCTGCAACTGTTATCGTTACCTAGGAACATAGAATGGTGTTCCTTGCACACCTTTTGATGGCGTATTATACCTTCGCTGCGATTTGCCTCTGCCAGGCTGTGCGCCCTATACCTCGCGGTGAGCCAAGAGCAAATTTCTTATCATGTGAAGGCAGCTAACTGTTATGTATTTTACTCTTTTACTTTTACTCTTTTATACTCTTTGTGTACTAGATTAATCACTCTGATTTACGTTCTTTGATGATTTAATGTTCTTTCACAGGTCTCAAGTCTATACTTTTGTGAATTTAGTTTCCCTGTTTCTGTACTATTTCATTTTTACAGTACCTTCGGTCCAACTCTTGTTTATGGTGTTTAATATTTTTTTCGAATTTGTTACCCCTAGCATTGAATTTGTTTTCCCAATACTATTTTCACAGTTTCAAAAATGCTTCCAGTAAAACAACTCAAAGGCCAACTGCTGTCTTCAACTTACACTAGAAGTGTGTTTAGCTGACTGCAGCTGTACAGCTACGTGAGGGCAGAAGAGCCTCAGCAATGCTTCAAATGAATCTGCATTGGAAGGACTGTGTCTGACAGTTTTTGTAACTTTCCAGAACCGACAATCACACAAAAGAGAGCAATTGTGCAAGTGCAGAGGTTAGAAAGTATGCAGGGTTTAAACATCTCTCTTAAGCTTGATTCACACTTCACACTTTTTCAATCACTTCTTTTGTGTACAACCGAGTGCGACACCACGAATACTTTCAAGGACACGCCGTCTGAAAGTGTGCGCCATTATCCACACTCTTATGACCGCATTGAGACGTCAAAAGACAGGCTTCTTGGATGAAGGTAGGGGAGGCAGTGGGATGCAGCCAGGAAGAGGCAACAGGTATAAACACTGTTTTTAGATGTGGTCGACGCCTCCTACCCATTTACCTTGCTATCTTAAACCTCTTTAGCCCCTTCACCCCATTCCCTACCTCCCAAACCTCATCCTCAGCTCCCCTTTTCATCAACCCCCCCACCCTAGTCAGGGTGATAATTAAGAAAGCTGCTGATACTGACAAACACAACTTTGAGAACTTGCGATACAAAAGCTCGCCCCCCCCCCCTCGTTTCCTACCTGTACTGTGGGCCAATGAAGGTTCAGATGCCGGCGTATGAGGCGTTGGTCCAGCTGTCAGTCACCCTGAAGATCAGTGGTGGGTGGAGCTTATATCCCGAGGTGACGGCCTGTGGTTGGTCAGGTTCATCTCTGCTTCCTTGTAACCCCACCCACTGGGCCCCCGCAAGGCCTTATGGGTACCAAGCTCTGCTGAACATGTTTGTGTCTGATTGTCGTTCGGTTAAGCAGTCAGTAGCAGTTTCTCGATGAATCTTCTTGTGCCGTCTTCATGTAGGTTTCCTGTGCGAACAGACAATAAAGGGAAAATCTGTGAAATTCTGTGAATCAGTTAACCCTCTGCTAAGCCCCGTTCCCCTTATTACAGTTGTTACAAGCCTTTACAGAGGTTTACAATGACAACGGGGGCAGATTTACCAAAGAAATTCATAGTCATTTCTGAATGAATGAGGCCTTGAGTTCAGACACAGACAGACAAAAGCAGGCTTCCCATTTCTAGCCGTCAACCTGTGACTTAGTTGGCTGAAATGACAACTGTCACTAGCAGATTTAACACCACAAGTTAATTGAAAACCATTTCTGGCTGACAGACGTTTTTTGATGGTAAAAAGTCACTTTTATTATACAACTATATACTATAAAAAACATACTTGGACAAGCAGGTTAAATTTCACTTTTACAAAAGAAGAGGTTTGAGGACGAGGAAGCAAGTTTAGCTGAATTTGCTCGAGTGTAAACATCCCCTAAGCAAATAAAGTGCAGAAGAGCGCCGCTAATGTTAGTTTAAAGTCTGATATACAGTAGATGCACCTCAGCTCTCATGCAGTGATGTTTTAGTCTTCAGCAGGTGTTTTCTTGAACAAACTGTAATCCCATGAAATAATGAAGTTAGCTAATCATATGCTCCTTGGCTTTTAAGGTAACCCTACGTTACTACTGTAACAACATGTGGAGAAATCCAATCCAGGTCTGCCATCCCTACAGTTGCTAAGCAGTAGTTGAGGGAGGGTTTTCACTTATCACAGAATAACAACCATTTGACATAGTACAGAAAATATCAACTTTCCAGTTATGCAACTTGATCCTTTCTTTATTGCCTGCCTCCATTTTTAATTGTTGTAATGTCCTTACTTTAGCATCGGTGCTTAGATGCAGGATTTTCACTGACATGACTGTCATTTTTAGCAAGAATATAAAAGTATTTATCGATTGCATCAAAACCAAAAACAAAGACTCGGGAACTGTCAAAATATTAACAGTAACAAACTGGATATATTATAATTTAGTAATCCCCAAATTACAATAAAAGCTTTGTGCTGACTCCAACCCCCTTTCCTTTGTCACTTAAAAAAGAAAATACTTGTCTCTCATCACTATTAACGCAAACAGTTAATAAAACATGCATACAATCTCAGTGTGACAGTGTTGGGTTGATGCTTTGTCACATCTGGGTAAGAACAAAGTGACTATTTGGCACTGATGGAAGACAATAGCAGTCTTCAGTCAAGAGTAAAATGAAGGGTTACACTAATGATTTTCTGCCCCTGCATCGTGTGATTTCTTTTATCAGCCTTCTGCCAGCACACTCCTCAGACTATGATACAGTTTTTCCTTTTATTTGTAGTTCTAACACTGATCACTGCAAATAAAAGCCATATCTGGGTTTTTTTGCACTGAAAGTCAATCAAACTCAAAAGTAAAAATAAAAATAATACCAATTAATCATTGTCCGAGTCATCGATTTTGCTATTCTTACTCTGAAAATAAATTATTTAACAAAGAAATTACATGCAAAACTGTTCATTATAAGGCTTTAAGTTGTTGTTTTTTTATCCGGCCTAACATCCTAATGTGAGCAGTTGTATAGTACGTAGGTACACATTTACACTTTGAGTTCAAGATGGCGTAATAGATCTTTCACCACTTCTTAGATAGTGTCTTAAGATACAGCACATTTACAACTGGGTTAATTGCATTTTTGCTATTATGCTGTTGTTGTTTAACTGATTAAGGCTGTCAAAGTTAACGCGATAATAACTAGTTTACTTAAATTTGTTTTAATGCCACGAACTTCTTGAACGCATTAACGCAATAGATTTTTCGGAGGTTGTAGCAGGCTCAGTTTTAAAGCTATAGTAAAGATACTGGTATCATATGAAACTATAAAACCTAAGGAATCCATTGGTACCAACCAGGTCATACTAGCTTGTCGTGAAGGAGGTTAAATAATGCTCCAAATTTGCGCTAAAATTCGGCAAGGAAAAACTGGCATAGCCATTTTCAAAGGGGTCCCTTGACCTCTGACCTCAAGATATGTGACTGAAAATGGGTTCTATGGTCTCCCCTTTACAGACATGCCCTCTTTATGATAATCACATGCAGTTTTGGGCAAGTCATAGTCAAGTCAGCACACTAACACACTGACAGTTGTTGTTGCCTGTTGGGCTGCAGTTTGCCATGTTATGATTTGAGCATATTTTTTATGCTAAATGCAGTACCTGTGAGGGTTTCTGGACAATATTTGTCATTGATTTGCATTGTTAATTGATTTCCAATAACAAATATATACAACATTTACATAAAGCAAGCATATTTGCCCACTCCCATGTTGATAAGAGTATTAAAAACTTGACAAATCTCCTTTTAAGGTACATTTTGAACAGATAAAAAATGTGCGATTAATTTGTGATTAATCGCGGTTAATCATGCCCAATCACGCGATCAATCGTGATTGAATATTTTAATTGATCGACAGCCCTACTGAATATATCTAAATTGTTCCTGGGTTCGTGAGACTTGCCATTTCATTTTTTCCACTGCAGACATAAGTACATGTACACATACATGCACACACATACTCAACTAGCATCTCTAGACATATGACAGTGTTAGTTGAAGAGCACTCCACAACTGTTGTGCAAAGTGACTCTTGACGTGTTTAAATGGATTTAGATTGAGAATGTTCCCAAACCTGGACTCTTTACATTACTGTGATTGCTGGTGTCCTCAGCACAAAACCTGTACACCATTCTCCCTCGTTTACAGTCAGTTCATTAACACCAAACTAAATCTCTAAAGACCACAAATGAAATGGAATTATCGCTCGGTAATGTAAAATTAATTTTCACTTGTGGCGAGATGAACAGTAAGTCGAACCAACAATGAGATAACAGCAGCATCCTGCCTGCATGTGTGTCAGTTTGTCTGTCCAAGCAATCCAAATGACATCCAATAATGTGGGGATGCTCGTCACCATGGCGATGCAGCATGAGTCATCGTGAGGTTCGTTATGGAGACAAAGGCCTGTGTCGAATGTATGATTACGATTAGAAAGATAGAGAGGGTTAGCCTAGATACCAGCACACATACAAGTAATGTATATAAATATACTGTATTATATAGAGAGAGTTTATTCATTTCCACCGTGCAATTTCACACTTTTCTGTCAATTATTCTTCCTCTTTCAAAACAAAATCCTCTTTGCAGTCCTCTCTACCATCATAGTAGGTGATGCAACTCGTCTTCTGAGGGCTGAATTCATGCTGGTGACCCTTGTGATTTTGAGCGCTATGTTAAAGTCCTTGGAATCTCTCAAGTGTGTTAAGTATCACTGGTGATACATTATCTCTAGGGCTGTCAATCGATTTAAAATATTTAATCGTGATTAGTCGTATGATTGTCCATAGTTAATCACGATTAATCGTAAATGAATCACACAATTTGTATCTGTTCAAAATGTACCTTAAAGGGATATTTGTCAAGTATTTAATACTCTTATAGACATGGGAGTGGGCAAATATGTTTGCTTTATACAAAAAATATATATATGCTCAAATCATAACATGGCAAACTGAAGCCCAACAGGCAACAACAGCTGTGAGTGTGACAGTGTGCTGACTTGACTATGACTTGCCCCAAAACTGCATGTGATTATCATAAAGTGTGTGAGAAAGTCTGCTCCGGCTGGTAGGCGGTGCTTGGTATTTCCTCAACTGATCTCAACATGGCTGCCGGGTCACAAACTTTCTCATTTTACAGCTAAACAGTACACTACGAGATGTTTCTGAAAACATTCGAGGAGAGAAATAGGCATTACAGTAACATAATATTGATTCATATCTGATCAGCGCTGCCCAGTTTGACCGTTTGATCGGAGATTGCGATTGATTGACAGCTGCTCAGAGACGGCAGCCTCCAGCTCGGCTCTGATTGGTTGTTTTCCTCCGGTCTGTGAGATCTTGCAGATGCCATTAGACACCGGAGGACACAGAGGCACATGATTTTTTTCAGATTACCTATATCATGCTCTACTGTCAGGATATAGTGACCATTATATAAAAATAACTTTTTTTAATCAGATTTGCTCCAATTCTACCCACTGCTGCTTTAATTATCAATTATCCTAATAACCACTACAGATGCCTGTATTTACTTGTTGATTCACTTACTTGTACAGGCATAACAGTGGATGTATTAAAAGGGTAAGGGTCGGCTGCATACAGTATACGGGGCACAAAATTTTGTGCTACGCCACTGGTCCTTGACAACAAAATTACAGACTTTGGGTACAAGCCTTTAATGGCATACGTTTAACCCATGCACAAGGGAAAAATTCATTATGAAGTCCCCAACAAACTTTGCAGTTTTCCCCACAATCGATTAAGAAGTAATTTCATTTTGACAGAGCAGAAATACAGCAGTGAAGCAAGCATCATTCCTTAAAGTGCAAAATCTCCACCAAAATTACACCAAATAAACGGAGGAACAGACAAATGAACGGAAGGAAATCGTTCTGTGATCCTCCCCACAGTTTCAAAAAGCTCCATCAGACAAAGTCTTTTTCTCTCTACATACTCTGACTGCTGACTCCCCTGCCCACCCACAGTCTGTTGGCCGCTTCACCCTGTTCTTATCTGTGAAAAAAAGAAACAAAGCCAGTGCCTACTGTTGGATGAAAAGCTGCAGTTTCTGAAGGATGTGAGGAGTGATTGGTGGTGAAAATCGGTTGCTTTTAAAATAACCAAAATGTTCAGTGTATATAGTCTCTCATAGCCAGACCTTCAGCGCTGTGTAGATCGGTCTGGTGGTTCCACACATAGGGGGGAAAAAAGCTCGGGCTTGTTTGTATTTCTTTAAACCAATCACAGTCGTCTTGGGCGGCGCTAAGCACAGGATGCAGCGACGGCGCTCTCGCAAAATAGATAGCACAGATAGTGGTAGTGGAGGAGAATGCCGTTTGAAATATGCTGCCAATGGCATTCCTGTACCTACAGTCTACATCCGGTGAGTCAGACTACAGTGTCTATAAGAGCCAGACACAAAGTATACTACACCATACCCTCATGTCTAATTTCCACTTAATATCCTGTAATTTCTGAATGCAAGTCTTGACTCTCCTTTGAACTCGTTCATTTGTCCTCCCTTTCCTCTTTACACCCTCCTCCTCCTCCTCTCCTCCTTCCATCCCGTCCATCCTGGCAAACAGAGTGGGAGCGAAGGGTGAATTAATAAAGGAGTGAAAGTGGAGCACAACTCCCTGAGGTCCGCCTTTTCTGGGACGCTGACACAGAGAAACACACACACACACACACACACACCCACACACACAAAACGACAACACAATCTACACACACTCATACACACACATAAATGTAAGGCAAAAAGCCAGATGCATTCTTCTTGTGCATTACTGGGGTGATGAGATGGGAAGAGGAGGAGACGGAGGGAGAAAACAATCCATACATCCCATCATCTGCATGCGCCTGCCTTAGATGGGAGGGACATGAGGAGGGAGGAGGAGGGGGTGAAGAGTGGAGGAGATTGAGGAACAAGGAGGAGGAGGAGGAGATGGGAGGGCAAGAACCACGTGAGGAGGGATGTATGGAGAGTGTCGCCCAAGGCGGTGAAACTTACAATGGTCCCATACTCCCTGTGATTCCTCCTCTCATTTCCTTTCATCTCCCCTTCCCTTCCCTTTCTACTCTTCTCTCCTATATCATTTACGTTTCCTTTCCTTTGAATTTAACAATGGCCCCATATTCCCTTGATTTTTCCTATCTCCTCTCCTATCTCCTTTTTCCTCTCTCCTATCTCCTCTCCTATCTCCTATCATCTCCTATCCTCTCCTATCTCCTATTATTTCCTCTCCTATCCCCTATCATCTCCTCTCCTCTCCTTTCCTCTTTCCTTTCTTTTCCTCTCCTCTCTCATTTCCTTTCATCTCCCCTTCCCTTTCTACTCATCTCTCCTTTATCATTTACGTTTCCTTTCCTTTTAATTTAACAATGGCCCCATATTCCCTCGATTCTTCCTATCTCCTCTCCTATCTCATCTCCTATTTCCTCTCCTATATCCTATCTCATCTCCTATCATATCTCCTATCTCATCTCCTATCTCTTATTTCCTCTCATATCTCCTATCTTCTATTTCCTCTCATACCTCCTATCTCCTATTTCCTCTCATATCTCATATCTCCTATTTCCTCTCATATCTCCTATCATCTCCTCTCCTCTCTTGTTTCTTCCCCTTCTCTCCTTTCTCTCCTCTCCTATTTCTCCTCTCCTCTCCTCTCCTCTCCTCTCCTCTCCTCTCCTCTCCTCTCCTCTCCTCTCCTCTCCTCTCCTCTCCTCTCCTCAGGGTGAATATATAGATTCACAGGGCATGTTGCATGCATGGTGAATACAAACAACCTTGTAATGATACCTTGGAGCATGAGCTTTTGGGTCTTCGCTCATGTAGGCAGAAAGGGAAGTCATGCAGTCATGGTGGGTTGTTAACTCTACAGTTACAGTTCCTGTCTGATAAAACTATCAGCAAAACTCTGACTGCCTGAAGTGTT
This sequence comes from Sebastolobus alascanus, assembly GCA_916701645.2. NCBI lineage: Eukaryota > Metazoa > Chordata > Actinopteri > Perciformes > Sebastidae > Sebastolobus > Sebastolobus alascanus. The sequence continues at coordinate 827,373 of CAKAOJ020000108.1, read as the reverse complement.
TTAAAATAAAAGAAATCAAAGGATATCAATTTTGATGCACCAAATCTGAGCTACTTCCCTGGTTTACCTTGAATGCATCATAAATGATTTGTATTGACAGGTTGCTTTACAGTCAGGAAGTGAAGTATTGTTTATTAATGGCGTACACTAATAAAACCTGTTAGTAATTAAGCCTCCTCTAGCGAGGAATAAAAAACATCCCTCGGGAGTTTCATTGTAATTCAAAGCGTTGTAGTGGGCACGGTCAGGCACTGGGGATCAAGCCAGCAACTCCTCAACTACTCACTAGATTTCCTAACAGATCTGCCAACCAACGAGCTTTTCCTCCCTCTGCTCCATCCATCTTTCCTTTCTCTCTGCCCATCTCTTTGTTTTCATCTGTTTTTCCCTACAATCTGCTGACGGAAACACGGACAGAAAAAGAGGAAGAAAGGCTCGGATGAATGAAATTAACTGCATGAATCAGTGAGTGAAACTAAATTAATGTATGAATGAATGATTAAACGTTTATGACAAAAGCTACTAGAAGTTAATTAACTGCTCTACTGTCACCAGGAAGGTGATTTATTTCTTTAATAAACTGCTGTGAAGTGTTGATACGTGTTGACACATGCTAACGGTGGCAGAAGAAAAAAAAAAGATTAAAGAAAGTTAAAAAACAGGCAGCTCTGATGAGACAGAGTGGCCCTGTGTTTACCTTTCGGCTTCATTTGTTCCAGTCTGAGAATAATTTTACTTTACATAAACCAAATCAATTAATAATTAAAGGGCCATCTACTTTTGGGATATTTTTGCACATTTGTTTTAAGGCCCTGACACACCAAGCCGGCTGTCGGACAGTACGGGGCCGTCGGTGAGCGTCCGTCGCCCTAGTTTTTTCAGTGTAAAGTTTGAGTGTAATACAGAAAATAGTTATACTGTGGGATAAGGTCAGAGATGGTTGGCACTTGGCACGACGTAAGGCTTTGGTGACCAACTATATACTGTATAGTGCTGGAGGCTCAATCACACTGTGCAGGTCTGTATTTGACAAAAGCACACATGCCCTCCAGTGGTGAAAGAAGGACTCGGATCTTTTACTTCAGCAAAAATATCAGTGCCACAGTGTAAAAATACTGTTACAAGTAAATGTCCTGCATTCAATTTATATATATATATATATATATATATACATATATATATATACATATACAGTATTATATCACTGGATTCTAAATAGGGATGCATTAATGTGTAAACATTACAAATGTTGCAGCGGGTAAAGGTGGGGCCAATTTCAACTACTTTATATACTGCCTGGAGGCTTAATTCATAATAATACACCATAATTTATTCACTGATTTATAGTTTGTATTAATAATCTGAATCTGCAAACTAACTAGTAGGCTAACTACAGTTAGAAAACAAAACAATGTAGTAGAGTAAAATGTACAATATTGGCTTCCAAAATGTAGTGGAGTAGAAGTGTAAAGTAGCATAAAATGGAAATATTCACGTAAAGTACTAGTAGCTAAGTATAGTACTTGAAATCTTGAACGTAGAGTAACAAACTCTTTTTCCAGCGAGGAATGCTTACAACAAGTTGATTTGTAATGATGAAAGCACCTGATTATGAAATATCAGATATTGATAAAACATCAAGGCATGTCTTTGAGTATTTCATCCGAGAAAAGAGATGTAATGTTTGTCTTGACTCCGCATAGTGGCAGAAACTGGAACAAGAAACTGACAATACAGCCGTATGAATGTGATACAGCAGGGGACGGATGAAAGATTTAGAACAGATTCAGTAATAAAACTTTTGAGTCTGTTTCAAAAAAACTTTCTCTTCACTTTTTCTCTCCTGCACATGAAATAAAGCAGCCATTAACTTGCAGGAAAAAGAAAAAACATGCCAAAAACACACAGAGAGAGACACCATAAAACGATAAAATTAGTGAGGAGAAAGAATACAAAAGAGAGAAATAAAGCAAAAAAAGGAAAACATGCTGAAAAAAAGTCAAAGAAAGTCAGAGCGAGAAGAAGCGAGAGGAAGAAAGAAAGAGAGCCTCTTGCAGAAGCCCAGGGGGTATCCTGCTATCCCAGAATGCTTTGCTCTAACCTACTTTGGTATTTCTGTTTCTGTCTTTGTCTCTGCAGCGCTCTGAGTGGGCTAGCTACCCCATACACACCATATCTGAGTATCTCAGTTTTGTGCATGTGTGTGCTCCTTTGATTTCTATCCTTCCGAGGGCCAACTTGATAGGAATATACTGTACATGTATTTGTGCCAGTATATGTCCGGGTTGGGGACCCCATATCTGCAAGCATCTCACCACTGACCCAACTATTCCTAAAGGGTTAAAAAGAGGCCCTTTGTCTCTGTTTTGGGGGGATACATAGACACATGAACGCACACACACACTGCTCAGAGTAGAAGAAGATGGGACTGATGACGATTGAGATGATGAGCAAAGCACTTGTATGAGTGTAGCTTTTGTGTGTGTGTGTGTGTGTGTGTGTGTGTGTGTAACTGTGTGTGTGTGTGTGTGTGTGTGTGTGTGTGTAACTGTGTCATTATTGTGAGTTGTGTTGTTTGTCCTTGAGTCAATGCAACTGTAATACATATTTGTGTGTCTTTATGTGTGAGTGTATCTATGGGTGAATGAGTGTGTGTGCGTGCGTGCGTGCGTGCGTGTGTGTGTGTGTGTGTGTGTGTGTGTGTGTGTGTGTGTGTGCGGGCTGAGTGGGCAGCCTGACGACCAGCTCAGCAACACTCTGTTACCATGGAAACTAATGAGCAGAGCGCAGAAAAGAGGAGTGTGATGAAGAGAGGAGAGGAAGTTTTATCTATCTATCCATCCATCAATCTCATTTAGTATATTCCATAACCTGCTGTATTTATTTAACAAATCATTTCATTACATTTCACAAATCAGACATGCTCAAATGATCAAAGATCACTTTCGCTCCATGTTTTTAAAGTCCCAGTGACACAAGATAGAGCGTCTTTAGCTTCTGTACTGTGAGTATCCCCCAATGAGACGTAATATTTGAGCGGTCTACAGTTACAAGAGGGATGTAAATCAACTCCTTTGCATCTGATTGGACTGCTAAAAAGTGGGCGGGCTTAGATTGTAGTGTGATACGGAGCTACAGAGGACTGTGGCTCCACTCACGCACCTTCCTTGTCGCTAAAAGTTGCAGATTGATTGATGGATGGATGTCATGATATTATTGTTTGAAGTTTGTTGGTACTAGCTTACATAATCACACATCATATTCTGTTTCACAGGACGAAAAGATCATTGGATTTTGATTAGGACTGTCGATAAAAATAGTTAATTGTGATTAATCACAAATTAATTTCACATTATTTATCTGTTCAAAATGTACCTGAAAGGGAGATTTGTATTAAGTATTTAATACTCTTATCAACATGGGAGTGGGCAAACACCTGCTGCATGCACAGGAATACACACACACGCACGCACGCACGCACGCACGCACGCACGCACGCACGCACACACACAACTTAAAGCCTTTAATCTGTCACAATGAACAAACCTTTCATGCTTAACCACGATCATTTCCTAACAACTCATTAACATACCAGATGCTTTGCCTTTTGCCAAGCCGCCATTGTAAATAAGAATTTGTTCTTAATTGACTTGCCTGGTTAATTAAAGGTTAAATAAATACAAATACAAATCCACAACAGTGTTACATTTCAACAAACTTCTCCAAACCGCCATCTACATGACTCACGACTGTCCACACATGTTCAGGAGTTGTCTTGGTGACCTGTTGTACTCTGTGACCATTAACGCCTAACTCCTATACCTCACACACTCCATACATGCACTAGTAACTTTAAACACATCAGCAAGGAAGCAGCTGTGTTTTCAACTTACTTGCTGAATTTGATGACACATGTTTTCTCTCTTCGTGCCCACACCTGTTGCATTGTTTGTGCTGAACAACTGAGCAAAACTCCATTAACATTCTGACCAAGGACAGCCCACGCCCCCTCACAACGCTTTTTATATTTACTGCTAGAACACCAACAACATAAACCTTTGCCGAAGGCCTGAACTGAATCTATCCAGGATGCGTCACTGCATTTAATAATTAGGCTTTAAAATGACAATGACTGTGAAAAAGAAAAATGTGGCAAAGAAAAGTAAACAAATGAAAGGTGCCCTTGTAAGGTATATTTATATATAGTGTTTCTCACATAATGTGTTGTTTCCTTCAGGTCTAACCTTCCTAATAAAAACTTAATAAAGCCAATTTTTGGACATTTTGAAACCTGCATTGTACATGTGCTACCTCATACATGGGACTAGTATAGAGTAAAGATTAAAACTGCTCATCAAAACATCACCACCGGTACTCAAAAACAAGGTTAAAGACACCTTCGATAAAAGCGTTGTTACTCAAATAGACCTGGGATTGAACATACTTTGTTAAGTTTTTGACCACCAGTAACACGATGGAGTATTTTTATGAGTAGGTTTCTGTTTGTAACGTGAACAAGCACCAGGAGGCACGGGCATGAGCATGCAATTCACATCTTGCTGTTACTTTCAGCGACTGTATTCCACAGGTGGTAGTAATGTGCCAACAAAAGCAAGCAAAAATGGACATAAACAACACACAGATTAATTTATTTTGAAAAACGTAACAAATGTTTAAGAAATGCATCATTAGGCCTCGAGGATACACACAATGCAATCTGTATGTGTGTTATGTAGATAATGATATTCATTTAATTTTTTGGGTTTCAAGGATTGACCAAATACCACCGTTCGGTCAGTGAACCTTGGCATCGGAGACCGATGCATGGGGTGCCCCTCTTACGTTACTTTGGGACGGACAAGGGACAGCGTGTCAATATACGCCTGTTACATGCATAGTGTCCTTTCAAAATAAACTTCCATTTTGACAGGAAGTTAGGTTTAGGCAACACAACCACTTATGTAGGGTTAGGAAACGGTCATGTTTGACGTTAACTTCACTGACTAACGACTCACGTGACTAAAGACTGACGTGACAAAATAAGTCAACGTTAATTTTAGTTTCACACGGGACGTGAACGGGTGTCCTGGTTGAAAGTCTTGTGTTTGTTTGACCCATCTACCACCCCTCCCGCCCCGAGCAGAAATAACGCCGCAGGTGGGTTTACATCGGAGTTAGTTGAAAGCCCGTTTCGTCACAAACTGCCACTTAAGGGCGCCTCCGTGCGTCGGTTTCCAATACCGAGGGCTACTGACCAAACGATGGTATTTGACGAGTTGGGAGAGAGAACGAGTTGAATTTGACATTCGACCAATATTCATCAGTGCAGCATCCTGCTGATCGTCAGGCCACATAGATTATTTAATACGGTAAATACTGAATGGAGCAGACAGCAGATGGTATTGTTAAAGATCACTGGGAGGGACGGTGGATGGACTGGTTTCCTCTCTTTTACCTCATGTCCTTCCTCTAATCCTCTTTGTCCTCCCCCCTGTTTTTCCTCTCTTTCCCCTCACTCAAAGTTGTTTCACAGAACTCCCTGGAGTGACATCACTTGAGGACATTTATCAGACTTTGCACGGCTCCCTCTGGAGTCACAAAAGGCTTTATACAACTCAGATATGCAGTGGTACTCCCTAAAGGCCCCGACACACCGAGCCGACTGTCGGCCGTCGGACAGTTTGGGGCCGTTGATGAGCGTCTGTCGGACTAGTTTTTGCGGTGTGTCCCGCAACCGTCGGCTCTAGCCTGCCCGTGTTGGAGGTTTTTTGGCCGATTCAGCATGTTGAATCGCCGGTGGCGCCCATCGGTGAGAGAAATCACTCTGATTGGCGGTTCAGCTTAAACGAATCAGTGCACGAGAAGAGAAACGGACGTGAGGAAAGCAAGCCAACGAGTAAAGTCGAGAGGAAAAACACAGAGGGTTCTTCTCATGTTTCATCTTCATCTCATCTGATCATTCCAACACACGGATATCTTCACAGCGACATGGCCATCTGGAATGAAGCTCAGTTGTGAGTGAGAGTGGTGTAAAAACGGTCGGCAAACGCCGCTTTATTTCATGTACGTATCATAACAACGGCTTGTATATCCGCAGTCCTCGGTCTTCCGGTTTCCCTTTTTGAATGACGAATACAGAATACCGCAACTTGCTGGTGTGGAGAGTTATTTAATGTCATGCAGGCGCAGAACGTACGTGCTAACTGGCCGTCGGCTGTAGTCTTTGCGGTGTGCTCGAGTGCAACTTGTCGGCCAAAACAAAGGCGACGTGAGATGACGCAACAGTCGGCCTTCATCGCCGCTAGTTCCCTGATGTCGGGTTGGTGTGTCCCCAGCTTAAGACCTGTAAACAGACTTGGATGTGTAAAATAGTTGGATTTCCCCCTTTAAAGGGGCTATATGTAAGAATCAGAAATGCTTGTTCACAGCAACACCTGTGGCCGCAATGTCAACAAAAGTCAGCGTCCTGTTGCTCGCGCTCGCGCTTGTGCTCGCGCTACATTGACATGAACGAGCACCGGTCTAAACAGTGAGGCGACACACGTCAGCTAACACACAATATCACTCTATATTTCACCTGCTTGGCAGTAATGTTAGCTGACCAGACGAAGGTCTCTCCATGGATCAATGCTGATTCTAGTGCTGGCTTTTCCTGTCTCGGCCCGCCGACCGGAGGAAACGGGGGGGGGGGGGACACCCGGTCGGGACGATAACGTAACTCGCTGCGGAGCCCCGTCACTTCACAAGACACGGGAAACCTCTGTTGGTCTGGAGGAGCGGCAGCATTTATTTCTGCAAACACGTCCACTGCACATTCACTAGATATTCTCAGAGCTAAACTAACTCTCTGCAGTGTGTAGTGTGCGCGCGTTCACATGGAGTTGGAGCGAGCCGAGCGGGTGAGAACGAGCGCGGTGTGCAGGCAGGAGCAGAGCTGCTGCGCGCTCGCGTACCCACACGCGAGCGCGCATGGGATTCCGACCCGTTAAGATTTATGCGCGTGATAAGTTACAAATAATCCCTTTAAGATAGAGGCTGTTGTATGTTGCACAAGTTGTAAAGCCCCCTGAGACACATTTGTGATTCTGGAAAATTGAGTTGACTATCACACACATACAAGCATGACACTATATAGTCGTCCACGTAAACTGGCCTTAACGTGATAACCGCAGGCTGTCGTTCACTTGCAGCTCCAAACCGCCTCATCTAATTGGCTAATGGTCGGCCCTCAGATGACTCACTCTATCTCTCTCTCTCTCTCTCTCTCTCTCTCTCTGTCTCTCTCTTTCTCAACTACACACAATCACAAACCTTCAAACAATGACGCACACAAATTTGCAATGAATGCTCGGTTAGCATTTCCACAGACGCAGCACTTCCCAACACTTAAACTAGCCAGAAAGAACTAGACAGAAAAACAAACAAAGAAAACAGAAGATGTCACATTACACACATTAGCGGCTCGCTCTAGCTTGCAACTGTCAACAACTTTGGAGAGTCTGGAGGGCCCAGTCAGAGCCCACTCTCTCCTGTGGATTTCTGTGTGTGCGTGTCCATGGGCATCCTGTATGTGTGGGCGGACAGTGAGGCTGAGTTGTCATGTTGGGCAGAACATATCTGCATATTCATAACCAAGCATCTATGCATATAAGCCGGCACACACACACACTCAGGTGAACACGGATGAGCAAAATTCCCTGTGAGATGTAAACAATATTACAAAAACGGTAATGGCGTCGTGCTGAGGAAAACAGCAGGAGACAGGAAAGACAGCGAGAGACAGGTGAGGTAGACAAAGAGAGAGAGAGCAAGAGGAAAGACACAATGGCAGACTAGAAGGAGAGGGAGGAAGAGAATGAGTGGTAGGCAGGAGACTCTGTGTGGGTTGACTTTCTCTCTCTCGGGTGCTATGGTAACCTACAGAGCTGCAGCTAAGGAGAGGGAGAGGGAGAGGGAGAGGGAGAGGAGAGGAGAGGAGAGGAGAGGAGAGGAGAGGAGAGGAGAGGAGAGGTGAGGAGAGGAGAGGAGAGGAGAGGAGAGGAGAGGAGAGGAGAGGAGAGGAGAGGAGAGGAGAGGAGAGGGGAGGAGAGGAGAGGAGAGGAGAGGAGAGGAGAGGAGGAGGAGAAATAGGAGAGGAGAGAAAGGAGAGAAGGGGAAGAAACAAGAGAGGAGAGGGAAGGAGAGTAAAGAGGAGAAAAGAAAGGAGGCAAGGAAATAAGAAAAGAAACAAAAGGGAAAGGAGAGAAAAGGAAAGGAGAAGGGAGGAGCAGAGATGAGAGGAGAAAGGAGATGAGTAAACAAAAGAGGATAGGGAAGGGAGGAAGAGCAAAGAGGAGATGAGAGTAAAGAGGAGAGGACAATTAGAAGATGGAACAGAGGAATGAGGAGCGAGGAGGATAGGAGTCAGGGTTTCTGCAGGTTTCACAAATGATTTATCTGAAACTGAAATAAAGATGATGGATAGATGAGACCTCTTTGGTTTTAAAAGCCTTACATTGAAAGACATTAATTCTATGACTTGTACGGAGCTCCTAAAACCATTCAGTAGTGATTTATTTCCAAATCAAAAAATTTAACTGCTTCAAGGATAACAGAAACTCCAACCGACCATCACAGAAGGAGAAACACAACATTTCAGCCATGCTAGCGGCGTGGCTCTGGGGATGGTAATGTCTGTCAGCTGGTCCACACTGAAATGAAAATCTCAACAACTGTCATGTAATTTGGTGCAGAGTGTCTGTCTCTCTCTAAACTTTAGTCATTAGAAGTGGGGTTTGTGTTTTTGCTGGCAGATATTAGATGCAGAGGCACACTCACACACACGTCAGGTGGATTTCCACCCCTGCAGCTTTATTTTTAGATCTCCAGTGAAGCGTTTTGATTGCTTGTCCTGATCTAAAATATATTGATTCTCAACAGACAGCGTTTGATTGTCTCCACTGTCAACAGGAGGTACACAGGCATTTGACTGATCATCAATCACAATAAAGGAATTTATATTTAACCCACATAAAGGGAGTTTATTTCCTCCTTTTAATAAACGATGAGCAGTCTCCTGCTCTTAGATTTCCATTCACTCAGATTTGTTAGATTTTTTTCTGTATATCAAATCAAATACAAAAAAAAATGTTTTTGGGGGCGAACTTCTGTTTTGTTTGTTGTTGTGACAGTTGGTGATAAAACAAAGAAACTGCACGGCTGTAAACATAGCAGCCCTTTGTTCCATAGCCTGTTGTATTATGTACGCCCTGGAGCACAATTATAGTGCAAAATTAATCCCAACATGATTCAGCTCATGAAGTCAGGTAAGGACTTTGTCGGCTCCTGATGGAGAGGCACCACGTTCTCCATATGGCACAAACAGGTGCAGATAATTAGTGGTGGAAAGTAACTAAGTACATTCACTCAAGTACCGTACTTTAGTACTGTTTGAGGTACTTTACTTGAGTATTTCTCTTTTTTGCTACCTTATACTTTTACTCCACTGCGTTCCAGAGACAAATATTGTACTTTTACTCCACTACATTTATCTGATCGCTGTAGGTACCTTTCAGATCAACGTTTTACATAAAAAATACATAATGTTAAAAGAATCAGTGGCTCCCAAACTCTTTGGCATGCGACCCCTGATAATTTAAATTTAAACAGTTTGAGGCACACACAAAGAGGTAAAAGTATCCACAAAAAAGTATATATTTGAGAAAAGTACCACATTAATCATCTCACGACCCCTCCGATTTAACTCGTGACCCTCCTCAAGCCACAACAGTAAAATGCTGCTTGCAAATTAATGTATTAACAATCTAATAATGTCATATATAAAAATAGCCTATGTCAGTCGCAGGGGACATTTTCTTAAGTAATGAGTACATTTGCTTTTGATACTTTCAGTAAATATAGCTGATAATATGCCTGCACTTTTACTTGAGAAGGATTTTGAATGCAGGACTTGTGTATTTTAACATTAAAGCTTCAGTAGGCAGAATGTTTTTGGCATCATTGGGCAAAAATCCATAATAATCTTTCAGCATATTGTAATTCAAGTGTTCTGAGAGAAAACTAGACTTCTGCACCTCCTCATGGCTCTGTTTTCAGGCTTTAAAAAATCTGACGGGAGACTTTGGCCAGTCACAGGTCATTTCAGAGAGAGAGCGTTCCTACTGGTTATTCCATCAAGGGAAGCAGCTGTCAATCACTCGCAAACTCCGATCAAACGGTCAAACTAGGCAGCGCTGATCAAATATGAATCAATATTCTTTTACTGTAATGCCTATTTCTCTCCTCAAATGTTTTCAGAAACATCTTGTAGTGTACTGTTTAGCTGTAAAATTAGAAATTTTGCTCCGGCTTGTGGGCGGTGCTTGGTGTTTCCTCAACTGATCTCAACATGGCTGCCGGGTCACAAGCTTTCTAATTTTACAGCTTAACAGTACACTACAAGATGTTTCTGAAAACATTTGAGGAGAGAAATAGACATTACAGTAACAGAATATTGATTCATATTTGATCAGCGCTGCCTAGTTTCACCGTTTGATCGGAGTTTGCGAGTGATTGACAGCTGCTCAGAGACAGCAGGCTCCAGCTCGGATCTGATTGGTTGTTTTCCTCCGGTCTGTGAGATCTTGCAGATGCCATTAGGAGCACCGGAGGACACAGAGGAACAGGATTTTTTTCAGATTACCTATCTCATGCACTACTGTCAGGATATAGTGACCATTTTATAAAAATAACTTTTTTAAATCATATTTGCTCCATTTCTACCCACTGCTGCTTTAATGTACTAGTATTTTTTACTTATAAGTCAAGGATCTGAATACTTCTTCCACCACTGGAGATAATGGTGGCAACGGTGGTCCTAAAGTGGTGGAGGACAAAGATGAAATTTGCTCGAAAGAACAAAAGAATTTGTGAGAGTCAGCGATGACAGTAGGCCAAAATTATTTCACATATGTATCTTGAATTAGAGGTAGTGCTAAAAAAAAAAAAAGCCATTATAAAATCAAAAACACATGGATTTGTAGTCCAATGAATGTAGTGATTCCTTATTGTGGACAACAGCATTGAATCTGACAGACGCTGGTTATCTGAAGCTGCAGGACAACCAGACACATGGATTATTGGCTGTTGTTAGCTGATCACAGACTAACAAGCCTCCATATTGTCTGATAATGGAAACAGTTCAAAGCTCGTCGTTTGAGTGAGTCACTCTCAGAGTCTCTTTACTGTAGGTGTGTCATCACTTCTTCATGCTGTTTTCTTGATTTGTGACAGATGAGGTAAATATCTTTCAGTGTTGCCATGAATATGTCACAAAAATCAGTGGAACCCTGTCGAGCTTTGTTTCCCCAATCTCTCTCTCTCTCTCTCCTTCCCCTCTCTGCTCATTTCTCACCATTTCAAAATCTTACTGAGAATAATGCAACCATACAGTAACTATACAGACAAGCAAACGCACACACATAGACAGAGTCTTTCTGAAACCACACTACTTAGGATATATTTCATCTACACTTAGTCTAGAAAAACTCATCTTTCTAACAGTCTCTCTCTATCTCTGGTTGTGTTGTATGTCTGTTTTTAACCAGTCTGTCTGTATATGTAGGTCAGGGTGCCCCAGTTGGAGCCGGACCTACTTTTATTTGATTAGTTTACAGATGTTTTCAGATATTCTGGCTGATTAAACCTCTCTTCAAGGCATAACTATGCTGGCAGTTTGCCGATATAACCAATCTCCATAAAATGACCATAAATGTGTATATTGTCTCGCCCTAACAGGTGCAACGGCAGAGTCAATGAAGCTCAGTTTATGGCTCTAACGTGTTATTACATAAAAATCATAAAGCATCTGTTTTTCTTTCAATAAGTACCGCTGTTTTAAAGGTATTTCCAGAATCAAAAACAAATTTTAACCTGTTTCTCAAGTTGCAACTCTATCTTCTTATTCAAACAAAGATGGCAACTGGGGTGACATCTCCGTCCCCAAATCAAGGCTGTATGACCAAACGGGACAATGTGGACAACTTCCACAGGGTCCCAAACCACCTGTTTTGAAGGTATTTTGAAAATGATTAAGTAGTCTTTTGTCCATCTAGATATGTTTCAACTCCATTTCCTTCAAACAGAGATGGTAACTCAGTGCTATTTAAGATGCCCATTAAACCATGACAGTATGAAAGTGACCCTGAAACCACAGGCGCAGTTTGAACTTTAAGTTTGGGGGTATGTGTACTACACAGTGAGGTCTAGTTAATGGGGATGCTGTCTCTCACCTACATGTCACACCGTGACCTAACTGAATGCGACGTGAGTGAGTGTCAGCGACAAAATCAGTTTGATTGCTTTGTTTTCTAAAGGAACGTCCTTATTGGACACGCTGTGGCACTGCGACGACCTGATTGTATTTATTCCTGTCGCCCGCTTTGAAAGCGCCGCAATGGACGAGGAACGGCTGATTCGTGAAGCTGAAATGAGGAGTTATCTATACGATATCTCCTCCTTTCACTACAAAAACCTAAACAAGGGGACAGCTGGCTGGAGGGAGATCGCCTGAAAGTTTCCTACTTGCCGTTGGCTATACTGTATGTCATTTCCAGTAAATATCACATTATAAAACGTGGGTTTTCAGTTTAAAAAGTACAAACATCAGAAGATAGCAAGTATCATCCATCTTTTAAGTGGTTGTGTCTCCAGTCTGATCTCAAGCGCACAACTGACGGACACGTGGTTTGTCTAAATGACGTGACATAAAGTGCATATTGTTTAACAGATTCAGTGTGGACAGAGAGCGCCCGATGTTATTATAAGTAAATAAAAAGACCACAAATCTATTTTATCTTGTTGGTTTCTTATTCCGTCAAGAAGACACACCAATGTCAATATTCATCATTACAATAAATTATTAGTTCTGTGTTATTATAAAAAAAAAAAATATTGGCTATGGCCACTAGGGGGTTCAGTGAGCCACTTGAACCAACGCAAACTGCGCCTGTGTCTTAAAACCGAAGAAGCTAAATGGTTTTCCCTACAGCGACATGTCAAAATGTCTTCTGTGAAAAAGGCCCATTTTCCACCAAGATGCATCAGGTACATTAATCGACATTAATATTACATTCCATCACTTTATATTTGTGTAATTTTTTAATTTTTTACATCACAATTGAACAATTTTCTTGGTTTTGAAAGAAAATTGTCTCACACGTGAGAGGCCAAACGGTGTTTTGCTAGTCTGATCTGTAAACAGCCACACAGTCCTGAGAGGAGGTCTAATCAGCCAAAAGTGAAAACACCTGTGTACCACGGGTGTGTAGAGACTTTAATCAAGTTGTCCTCAGCACCAGAATCATATCCCTCCACCTAATGAAGAGCTAGTCCCTGACCATCATGGCATCCATCCATTATATCCATTATATTGTAACTGCTTATCCTATTCAGGGTCGCAGGGGGGCCTGGAGCCGATCCCAGCTGACATTGGGCGAAGGCGGGGTACACCCTGGACACGGCTGACACACAGAAAACTATTCACGCTCACATTCACACCTATGGGGCAACCTGCAGGTCTTTGGACTGTGGAAGGAAGCCGGAAGACCCGGAGTAAACCTGCTCCGACACAGGGAGAACCCTCCTGCTGTGAGGCGACGGTGCTAATCATTGCATCACCGTGCCACCCCCCTCGTCCTTCAATCAGAGTAAAACCTTCCCAGAAGTTCTTATCAGAAACCGTCAATCTTCAAACTGACAGTTCTCCAAGAAAGAAGGGAAAGACAGTTTGATTTACGTCTTGTAATTACTGGGGATTTTGGACATGTTGCACAATATGATTAATGATGTTACTTCGGAGTGATGATATAAGCTGTCAGTTGCACTCAGAAACATCATCGCACTTCTTCCTCGGGCAGATAGATCAAATCAAACTCCCCTCAACGAAGTAGTTCAAATATTACAAACCGCTTCAGACTCTATTGACGCGGGCCAGCGTGTCACCAGTATTTCCCATCAGCAATTAAACTGGTGAAGCCCAAAAAGGACGTTCAATAAGCAAATGTTGCCAGGCAACAATTACAGTTGCAGCCTCCATGCTGACTCTTGGATGATATTGCTTAGCAACGTTTGTAGGATGTTAAAACTGAACCTCGCAGTGCTGCATGAGTGTGATACAGTTGGGGCCACACGGTGTCATCGTGGCGAAATCGCCTTTAGAAAGACAGTGTAACCTTGAAAGCAGACAGGATAATCATCTGGATATAAATATATATAAATATACCAGCTGGACACAGAATCAAAATCATCCACATCCTCCACACAGGAATCCATGTACCTATAGCACACTATGGAACAGGTACCATACTGGACATCAGTTGAAAACACCACATTACATAGAGAACTTTCTTTCTGCACCATCACATCTAAATATTCTAGATGTCTTGTGCATCACTTTATACATGTGTAGGTGTATAAAAATGATGCATAAGCAACTCCCTATGATGCACCTCTCCTGAGCTGGGACCAAATACTGTGTCAGCGTCATCTAACACCAGTAACAACCCTCAGTTCTGCAGTTTCATTAGTCTAAAGCCACATTATCCCAAACCCTTCTCATTCACAGACACATGTATTTCATAATTAAATATATTGGCTGCTTTTTTAATATGGGATTGTTCATTTTCTTCTATTTACAAGTGCATTGTGCAAGTATTGTTTGAGGTCCCATTTTTACATTTTGGCTTGCTGTTTCCCCCTGTTTCCAGTCTTTAAGCTAAGCTAACTGTCTACTAGTTAGCTTCATATTTAGCATGCAGACATGAAAGTTATCCATCTTCTCATCTAATTATCAACAAGAAAGGATTAATTTAGAAGTGGTGATGGCTTAAATTGGGCTAAACTAGGAGATTAGAAATCCATTATGTCAGTACGGGCCCTCACAAGTAAGTGTGGGTGGATTAATGTGTGTATTGGGAATAAGACGGCATCTTTCTAGTTAATCATTATTGGACATTTCAGAAACATTAAGTAGTCCCGGTATGAGTGCACTATTAACGCAATATTGGTTAAATTTGAAGGTTTTCAATCTTACTTTTAACAGAAGTCATTTCAGCATATCTTTACAATTGAATTTGGCGTTAATTGCAATTTAGCACCTCCTTTTGACACATTGCAACTGACAAACTGTCACTGATACACCGTCATCCTGTGATCTTACAGGCTGTGCTAAAACATGATGGATTTCATCGAAACCTTTACCGGTCAGCTCCAGTCAGGAGAGATTTGAGGCTTTCGGGACTCAGGGATTTAATCACTATGTTACTGTACACTTGGCTAGAAGAAGCTCTCAGCTGTGGGGCATCCCAGTGAATCCGTGGGCTAAGGTGAATATCATGTACTTGTGATGTTGTGGGCTCAAATCTGGCTCCTGGTCTGTCTCATCCCCCCTTCTCTCTCTGTCATCTTCCCTGCCACTGCTCTGCATGCAGTCTAATGAAGCAGAAACGAATCCCAAAGCTTTCTATCTGCAGTAGACAGAGCTGTGAAGATGAGATGTTTCCTCCTACGCAGGCAGGCAGACAGGCAGGCAGTAGCTCGAGAGACCCGAACACCTCCAACTGTAGCTACCGTAATGCTAAGGAATACCTGATTAACTCTCGCTGATAGCAAACAGGAAGCCTGCAGCCTCCATCTGAGCTGTTAGCTAAGCTGATAGATTTATTCTGTAGATTTATATCTGCAGCGAGGATCTGAATTAATCGTGTGGACTCACTGATATCAGACCTGTAATCACTGTACAGCTTCATAAACCTTCTAACTGTATACAGAATCTCTTTAGTTTATGACTAATTCAAAAACCTGTTAGGCTGCCATGTTAGTCAGTTCTCTTCCAGTTGACAAGATGGAGCAGAGTTTTATGAGCAGCGTGAGTCAGTTACATCAAGATGGTTGGAAGGAAAATGTCTCCATTCAGGAGGGGAGTGCGATCATAGGCAGAGGAAGCACAACATCCTCTTCATAAACGTATTACAAACAATTCAGTTCCATCTATTCACTATCTAGCTTTTTAAAATGATCTAGATATGTAATAAAATATGAGAATTTTTTTGAGGATTTCGATGATACAATTATTTTATTTTTGGGAGGCATACATTTCTGTTTTAATCAAGCTTAAGCTAGGCTCTTGTTTAAAGGGACTAATTTCAAAAATTCAGAGCATATCTATGATTGAAGGATCGCCTCCACACAGCTCTCAACATGGCAGCGGCAAGCAGCGAATGGTGCTAACAGTGCAAACAATGGCAACAGAGCTAACAGAGTTAACCTGCAGGGGGAAACTGGAGGGTGGGAGTTACACTTCCACGACGACGCCATGGGTCGGGACGGCGTTATCAGTGGTCACCGCTGTATGAGCACAATGCAGAGCGGCGGCGGTTAACTAGCCAGTGGGGCACACACACACTCACATGCACTAAAAGCATGCGTGGCCAGACTGGCGACGTAAACAAAGCATGGAGAAGCTCTGATTACAACACACACAGAGGGAGAGCGACTTCATTCTCTACTCAGGTAGACATTACTCCTCTATATCTTTACATAACAAACAGTTGTTTGCTGCTATGCTTAACACCTTTAACTCAATTGATTAAAAGTAGTTTAGGTTTTGCGGCAGTCATGGCCGTATCCAGGATTTTCAAATTCCCCACAGACATTTTTGACTAGTCACCAACCAAACTGGTAAAAAAAAAAACTTTTTCTCACATTTTATTTATTCATTTAACTGTTCTTTTATATTCTTTGTAAAGTGTTCCTGATTACATTATGGTCTAAATGTTACTTCAAAGCCTTCTCTACACTGCAATGTAATTTTGGTGGATGTATACTAAATCCTTTATATTGTCATTTGTTTAGTTTTTGTGTTAAAAACAGTCAAATTAAATCTGAACAATATCAGAACCAATCTGTTTAACATATCTCACCAAAGACCGAGCAGTGCAAAAATGACTTTTAATTCTACTTGTAGTTTTTGTTGTGGGTCACTATGTTTTTATAGAAATTAGTAGTTGTTGAAACTGGTTTGACTATGAGCAGGATCAATTAAATGGGTAAACTACATGCTACACAAAAATGACTGCATGACTTGTTTAAGTTGTTTTTGTTTGTGTAATATATGATTTAGTATTTAGAGAGACTGTCGACGTTAATACAAAG
Organism: Sebastolobus alascanus; assembly: GCA_916701645.2. Lineage (NCBI taxonomy): Eukaryota > Metazoa > Chordata > Actinopteri > Perciformes > Sebastidae > Sebastolobus > Sebastolobus alascanus. Next base: position 810,183 of record CAKAOJ020000108.1, on the reverse strand, counting down.
GACCCAAACCAGAGCAAAGATCTTTTATATGGATGCTGAAATTTTGAATGTCTGTAGTGCTGCAACCAACAAGTCTTGTGACAGTGTGACAGATTCAAATTGCTTGTTTTATCCAATCAACAGTCTAAAACCCCAAAATATTCAGTTCACTATCAAATATGACAAAGAAAGGCACCAATTCCTCACATTTAAGAAGACTGAACAAGTGAATATTTAGCATTTTGACTTGAAAAATGCCCTAAACTATTATTTGATTATCAAAGTAGTTGCCCATTAATTTTCTGTTGATGTAATGATCAACTAATCCTTTCAGCTCTACATGCACATGTTAAGTGTATGTATCTACAATATGTATACTGATAATCAAGAGGTGCGAGAATAATCCAAATCTAATGTATTTTGGATTAAAAGGTCAATGCCAGCCTAAATCTGTGATACTATTTATAAGATAGAAAATTATTTTATTTTGCTGCATTTCTGCATTCACAAAAGTATAAAAACACATCTGTAACTTTCTATCTGGTCTCAATTCAAATTTAATAATTTGTTCCCTACAGGGTACCTCGGCTGTCGAAACCTCTCTATGTCACAGAATCTATTTTTTTTATATTGGGTCAATTTCACGAAACACACCATTAGAACAAAAAAAAAAAAAAAAGACTTCCTGCAGATGAAACTTTTCACACCTGATTTAAAGCAGCCTAATAGTGTTTGAGGTCTGCCCGACCTCAGGTGGTCGGGCAGACGACTCGGCAGGAGAGCAGCCGAGCAGAAAGCCAAGTCCCCTGACAGTGCACAGCTGGGTCCTGAGGGCACGGAGGAGCCGGCTGTCGCCTGACCCGAGGTGACTAATGGAGGTTTTAGGGGAATCCTGTTGGCACGGGGGGCTGGCACGACTGCCACTGCACTTACAGACCTGAGTCTCACTCTCTCTTTTTTAATCTTTCCAAACTGTAACACAAACATGGTGTATCAGAGGAGTTTTTCACCTGCAGCACCACTTGTTACCTCACACATCTGTCCACACCAATAAACCACTGCAAATCCTCCAATTCCAGGACATGTACACACAGATAGATGGATTCCTCCGGACTATCTCACTAGAAGCAGCCGCTATGTCTTTCTAGGTTACAGTAGGAGAACAAATGCCTTTAGCAGTGAAGCTTTTTCTGGACTAGTGGGACAGCGTGATGCTGCACAGCCCTGATACGGGAGTATAGATGGAGCGTTATGTAATTAATACTCCTCCTCCTATGCAGATACAGTAGGCAAGCCTAGAAATCCTGGCCTCAGCTGTAACTGTAGCCCACGAAATGACTGACACAGCTCATATGTACGGTGTCATCTTAATCACTGGCTCCTATATTCCCATATAGACCAGCAGCTCTTGACTCAGCTAAAGCATACTGTAAAGCAGGCATCCAATGCAATGTACAGTAACCTCCTCTACGGCCACGCAGCATGCAGAGAATCTGTCTTTTCTCTCTGTCTCACCCACACACACACACATACATAACACACAGCCCAAAGAAAAGCCCCGTTTACCTGCTATCCCATAATTCACAGTGCTGGCAAGGACAGGTGACTGGTGAAGTCGAGAGAGACAGAGAAAAGTGGCGAGGGGCTTCTCTTACCAACAAATCCCCCTTTCTTCAGGAATCCTTTCCTCTCCCTTCAGCTGGCTTCTTCCAGCGCTCCGGCTTTCATCTTTCCAGTAAAAGAGAGGCAGGAGGAAGACAGCGAAGGACTTTAAATAATTAGCATTCCTCTTGCTCTTGTGTTTTCTCTCCGTCTCTTCCAGATTTCTCCACAGTCTCCGGGGGGAAGCAGGAGCATCAGTGATACACTGCCGCGCGCTCCGCTGCAGGAGGCTGGACGTCAATCACACAGGTAACCTAGGGAACCGCTGGGCCCGCCTCCCCCCCCACCCTCCCTTCCCTTCGCCGGCCGACGCTGATTGGTCGGCTGACGGAGAACCAGAAGTCCTCGCAGATCCACAGATGGTATACCGAGAGCTGTGGTGGGATCATGTACAGAGCCAAACAAACAGTAGTGGATTGCGGTACTTGTGAACTCTATTTCTCTCCTCTCGGTCTCTCTCTCTCTCTCTCTCTCTGACTTCAGAGCCTACCGCTTTATTTTACAGTTGCTTAGCAACAGACTTGCGTATGTGAGTGTGAGTTGCAGAGCAGGAGAAGAGATGTGGGAGAGAGAAAGGAGTTCAAGTCCTCAACTATCTCTCTCTCTCTCTATCAGAGGTGTGGATGGATGTTGAATATTTCAGCTCTCAGCAGCAGCAGTCTGTCTCAGTATTATGGAGGCTGTTGTTGCTTCAGAGCAGCCTGATAGATAGATAGATAGATAGTAACTTTATTGATCCCGAGGGAAATTCAAGTTTCCAGCATCACAGTTCCATAGTGCAAACATATTAGTAAAAACGTCACAGGTAAGTAGTACACATGTTAGTAAAAAACGTCACAGGTGAGTAGTACACATATTAGTAAAACGACACAAGTAGTAACAAGACACATGTAAGTAATACAGAGTATAAAACAAAATATGCAATGTGCAGAAGAACTGTTAAAAATGAATAAAAATGAATATAGTGCAGGGTAAAAACAACTGAGATACAGGACTATTTAAAGAAAAAGTGAATGTAGTGCAGAAAGTGATATAGTGCTGGATAATAAAATATAGGAGAAACAGATATTAAGAAATGTCAGATATGGAATATAATACAGGATATGAACTGAGGGAGAGAAGTTTTTGTAGTGTGCAGAATTAAAGTTAAAGTGGCTCAGTCTATTAAAGTGCACTGTTTGCATTAACTGTCCTGCAGACCGTCCTTCTTCTTTGTCCCGCTCCTCCCCACAGAGGTGTTGTACAGTTTGATGGCTCGGGGGACAAAGGATTTCCTGAGTCTGTCTGTGGAGCACTTTGGGAGCAGCAGCCTGCCGCTGAACAAGCTCCTCTGTTTGGTGATGACGGCGTGCAGAGGATGGCTGGCGTTGTCAATAATGGCCAGCAGTCTGTTGAGTGTTCTTTCCTCTGCCACCGTCACCAGCGAGTCGAGCTCCATGCCGACCACGGAGCCGGCCCGCCTGATCAGCTTGTCCAGTCTCGAGGTGTCCCTCTTAGTTGTGCTGCCCCCCCAGCACACCACAGCGTAGAAAAGGACGCTGGCGACCACAGATTGATAGAAGATCCGCAGGAGTTTTGTGCAGATGTTGAATGATCCCAGCCTCCTCAGGAAGTACAGTCTGCTTTGGCCCTTCCTGTAGAGGTGGTCAGTGTTTATTGTCCAGTCCAGTTTGTTGTCCAGCTGCAGCCCGAGGTACTTGTAGGTACCCACAAGGCCGAGGCCGTTAAATGCAGCACTGAGGGTTAGTTAATACAGGAAGCCTTGGAATGAAGGTGGCGATTGAAAGAAAAGTGAAAGTATTAGCGTTGTTAAAGATAAAAGGGGGAAAGACTCTCCATTTAATCTTTAATCGTGGTGCATAAAATCATTCCATCCTGAATGGATGAGCTTATAGCGCAAATTCTGAGAGACTGGATACTCCTTTAAGTGATAGTCCAACCAAAATCTTTTGAGTATGAAACATACAGCAGTTAAACAGTTATAAAGGATTGCAAGAGTTTTCAGCTACAGAAAACTATCAAAATATACATAAACCACTCCTGCAACATCATCCACTTCTCTGTTGCAAATACATGAACTCACAAAAACAAACATACCTAAATACACTACTTCGCTTTCAAACCTTACCCACAATCCTGCTAAGACAAATGGATTGGTTGGCACAGGTTAGAGCGTCTGCCTCCTGCACTTTCACCGGTCAGACCTCCTCTATCCTGACTCAATAATTAGATTAAAATTTCACATATCAAGCACATCTCTATGCTTTATGTTACACTGCATACAGAGTATTTAATAAAGGCAACTGGAGACAAATATCTGTTGCTACTGCAGTGATGAAGTTGCCACAATCTTCAGTGTAACAGTAAAGCTGATTATACACACAGCGGTCAGCAGGGGGCACCATTTACACTCAATGGAGTATAAGGGGGAGAATTGAAAATGTACAAGAAATTTAAGTTTTGAAGGTGCAAATTGATGGTTTAATGTTTGTTTGTTTTTCCAGTTAAACTCTCCACTTTCTCGGACACTGTATATTCAGAGAAACTTGGTGTATGAAGTGTGTATTTTGTGTTCAACCCAGTTCAATTGTGTTTGGTTCTGAATATAGGTACACTCAAAAAAAATCAACTAGGCCATGTGTTTGATTGACAAATTAGAAACATGTTGGCATTAAATGAATGAATCATGACTAGGTTCTTTACATGATTCATTCTTGTTTATTGTACATGATTCCAAACAAATTCAGATGAATGAAATCAATTCACGTCAGTCCAATGAGAATGACCTCCTTCAAATCAACGTGTCTGCTATGGTCAGCTATTGCGCATGCTCCGTGCCCCGGATGCAGAAAGAACTTCCGCTGTTCGTTTCACACGATTTCACGACCGTTACCTGAAGCTACCTGGCCGCCGCCGCCCACACATGGAATCCACTACACTTCCAATCTGTCTGAATCCTCGTTATTAACGGTAAGTAACTCGTATATAAACCTGCATGAATGTGTTTAGTTAAATATGGTTAGTGATAAATAGCAGTTATTGGACAGTTGTTAGTCATTTCTCAGTTGGATAGTTCACGTGAATGTTGTCACTCGTGTTTCTCACAGTTTAATTCAGAGCACCAAATCCCTCTTTCTTCCACTGTCGCACGTCTACAAATAAATACGACCTCCCGTTGTGTCTATGACGATTAACAGACGGCGAAACTTTCGTCCGTCATTAAAGTTTTAAGAACAAGTTCGATTTTCTGCGTTTTTCACATCCATCAAAGTCCTTTTTTGACTTAGAGCCGCCGCAAATGCGCATGTAACGTTATGGGCGCGGAGTTCTCCGCTCGCGGAGGAGATGAAAGACAGGGCAGTCAGACCGACGGACCGACGGACATACGAGCGGCAGTTCGGCTCCTTTCGGCCCTGATCCCAGCCCCTCAGAGAGAGAGAGAGATACACCCTGCAATCATGTTAATTCTAATCATGTAGTTTGTCTGCTCTCTGGTCCTCTACATTAAGGTAGAGTGACAGTCTTCAGTGTGAGTCTATGTAATTATAGATACTGTAACACTATAGGTCCACTACTACAATAGAAATATTAATATTTGTTGTAATAAGTTTAACATTGTTGAGTTGAGGTCCTCTCTCCGCTCTGTGTCTGTGAAGTAGTTAGGATGCGGCGGTGCTCGTGCATGTGTGTGGGGGGGGGGGGGGGCGTTGCCTTGGAAGGAGCCCCAAGGGGAGGGGGGGGGGGGTTTAGACGGAGCTCCTGAGGCATGCTACTTTCAAATTATGCTAGCTCTCTAACATCGTCGGCCCTATCTATAACATTTTTTTTCTCTTTTTTTACCAGAAATACATCACAAAATAAAGCAGCATCCCCATGCTCCTGAGATTTGTGTGCACCTCATTGAAATATGGTAAGTTAATTTTTTGTCATATTATTGGTTATCGTTATCATATGTACATATACAGTACATATTTACATTTGAGGTTTAATGATTTAACTGAAATGCAGTGTTAAATATTTTGTGTGTTGTTATCTATCAACCTGTTGCACATTATATGACAGGCAGCAGGACTTTATCCACCATTGTTTTTTTTCCCTGGCTTGTATTTTGGTATTTTGTATTAGAGCAAATATGGTATATTTGTTTTATCATTTACTAATGTTTCTTTTTTTTTCTTTTCTTTCAGTGACGTATGTGGCAGTGCAAACATTGTGTCACCAGAGAGAGTAGCAGGTACAAATTGCTTAAACATTATAAGCTACATCATCATTGTGGTAGAGGCCAACATTATTTGTGCCTGTATGTCAACTGTCCATGCATATTCAAGACGTGGAGTGGACTCAACAGCCACATCTATAAAGCTCATTCATCTCATGTTACACAGACAGCTTCCAGTTCAGTAACTTTTAAATGTGAGTTATGTGAATGCAGTGACTTGTCCACAGAGAGAGATTTTTTTGTTCATATTGGAACACATTTGCGAAGTAACGAGACAGTTAGTTGTGTGTTTTTTGGTTGCCCTTTTAAGACAAATGTTTACAGTACATTTTATACACACAAAAGGAGGAAGCATCATCCACACACACTGAAAGATTTAAAAGCCAGTGTAGTTACATTTGTGGACCGGTTGCAAGTGTCAGATACCTCTGATAATGTGAGTGTTGGCTTTTATGATTATGTATCATGTGATGAAGTTGAAACTGAGTCAGTGACAGAAAGTGATGACAGTGCTGTTGAAAATCTGCCAGAACTAATTGAGCGGAAAATAGCAGTAATATTGTTGAAATTGGAACATATATTTCATATTCCAGCAACAGGAGTAGATGAGTTAGTGGAAGAGTTGCATTTTTTGTTAAGTTCAGCTTGTGCGCCTGTCACAAAGCATGCAGTTATAGAAATTTTCAAAAGCCATAACCTCCTTATTAATCAGGCTGTTATTGAAGAACTTACCAATTCTGTGTGTGTTTCTAACCCTGTGGCTAAAATTTTGGGAAAGTGTGGCCCTCTTGCAACTTCTTTTAAAAGAAAGCAATACTACAAGCTAAATTTTAGGGTTGTAGAGCCTGTAGAGTATATTTTATCTGTAGACCAAAGGAGGTCATTTCAGTATATCCCTTTATTACAGTTATTGCAGGAAATACTGAGGCACAATAAAATACTAGATAAAGTGATTGAAGAACAAATAGCTCAAGAAAATATAGAGGATTTGCGTGGTGATCAGCGGGTTTACAGGTATTTTCGAGATGGTGAGCATTATGAAACCAATAGCTTTCTAGCAGCTGAGGAGTTGAGAATTTCCATAAAACTTTATATTGATGAGTTTGAGGTTTGTAATCCTCTTGGGACCTCACGCAAAAAGCATAAGCTTTGAGGTGTGTATTGGGTCTTAGGAAATTTGCCTCCTGGCTCCCATTCTGCTCTCTCATCTATTTATTTGGCTGTTCTTTGTAAAAGTAAAGATTTGAGGACATTTGGGTTTGAAAAAGTGTTGGATCCACTTTTGAAAGATCTGGTAGTTTTGGAGCAACATGGTGTGTTCATCAGTCAGTTGAACGAGTGTATCAAAGGCACCGTGAATTGTGTAATAGCTGACAACCTAGGAGCCCATGGGCTGGCAGGTTTTGTTGAAAGTTTTTCTGGTGAGTACATTTGTAGGTTCTGCACAGCTAAGAAATCAGAAATTCAGTCATTGAGTGCTGGTGTTTGTGAGCGTAGAACGCGGGAACTTCATGAAGACCATTTGAAGCGTGCATTTAGAGCCCATGGTGAGTTGTTAAAATTATTTTGCCCAACCAACATTCCAAAACCAAAAGATATTAATTTTCATTGTAAGACTCTGATCCAGACTGTGATCCATTCTCAAATGGATCACATTTGAGAAGCTAGGACCAAAGAATGTTCAGAGTTTTTGCTTGATAATTTAATTAAATGACTAAATAATTAAAAGCATTCTTGCTAATTATTTTTCTGTAGAGTTGAGCTCTTCTTAGCACTATGTCTGTACAATCAAAGTCCATAGACTACCTGGATACATTGACTTTCAGTATGTATCCTTTACATTAAGAAGGTCAGTTTTAATACTTTTGACCCTCAGCCACACAATAAAGCAATTGGGTACTTGTTTACATCTTGGAATCAAATATCTGCACAGCTATAAATAGCCTGGCATTTTTCATAATCCTTGTGATTCACCCGTTTCTCAATGCTCAGTCTATCTTACTTCGCCGCAGTGTAGTTATTTTTTTAACTTGGTGGCAGGGAACTTATACTTTTGTGGAAAATAAAGGTTAATTCAGAATACCTGTAAAGCAGAGTTGTACATATCACATAACATCCTGGTTTTGATTTAAAAAAATAGCACTAGATAGAATCTACTGTAAGTGATACTGTGTACTATAAAAACTAGTATCGAACAGATGTACATTATACATAAATTTATACACACCCACATGTTTACCATCGTAAGTGCCTCTGAGGTTTTTGTATTGTGAAATATTCTGCTAGTGTTTTTTTTGTTGTTTTTTTTAATTTCTTTCTTCCCTTTTATATTGTTTAGGTCTGCACAATGACCCATCCAATGAGACTGAGGATCATCCTTGGTGAAGATGACGCCAGGAAACTCATTCTGCCGGAAGGGAAACCGGACTCCATAGAGGAATTTTGCCAGACAATAAAGACAAGTTTTGGATTGCAACATGATTTTCGGCTTCAATATCAAGATGCTGATTTTGGAAACGAATTCGTCAACCTGTCGGTGATCTCCGAAATAGATGACAAAGCAACTCTAAAGGTGGTCTACTTGCAAAGTTGTAAAGAGGCTGATGCAACGACACGTCGACCTCTAAATGTCACAGATTCCTCATCAATCACCTCGGTCGACACTGACACTGATACAGAGCCCATTTCATCTTCAGGTTCATCGCCATCTACAAGACAGTGAGTTTGGCCACGTGTCTTCCCAGTCCCTCGTTTCAGCTATGATGCTGAACTGCAGCTTGAAAAGGCCAATGCTGAGTGCAGTGCTAGTGGAACTTATTTGAACTCCCCACCAAAACTGAAGTCCCACATTTTGGAACGACTGGCAGAAGAAATTATTAAATTCAAAGCCTACCCAACTGACAATGATATGAACGATGTTGCAGAAGCCCTTGTGAAAAGGCATCCTTGTCTGAGAGAACAGGGATCCTTCAATGGCTGTTACGGATGGAAGATAAGCCTCAAGTACAAAATGGCCAACTTCCGGACCAAACTAAGAGGCCTGGGGTGTGCCGAGGTGACGATAAATTCATTGAAGAACAAGGGCCAAGACAAATCCCAGGCAGCATTGAATGTGAAAAAACCCAGAAGGGCAGAAGTCAATTACTGTCCGCAGCATCCAAATGGAGAAACCACTGAGAGTCTGGAAAAGGAGAGAATTGCACTGCTGTCTGAGATTAAGAAGAGAAACAATGACCATACAGTGACAGAGAAAATGGAGAGGACTTTCTCATACAGAAGGCAAGAAGTTGTTCAAGGACAGCCCTTGGTTGCAGATTTCGAAAGCAGATGGCCAGCTCTGTTCACTGAGAAAGAGGTGTGTCATATATGTGCTCAGGTCTTATGTATGCCGCGAGTGTCCACACACACAAGAACAGGAAGATAATGTCAAATCAAAAATAATAGTGTTGACCAAAAACAAATGTATGGGTAATATGATATTTAATATTTGACTGATTCTCTCCTCACTGATATTTATATAATATAGTGATCAAACGGCTTGTAGTTCATTGGTCAGCCTTCCTGTGTTGTATATTGTTGTGATGTTCTGATGATGTGGGTGAGTGACAAGTCCATTGGTAATGCTTTTCAGATCGATAAGGAGTTCATGCGCATATCAACTGTACCTCTGCTATCTACATTCTTTGCTGAGCTCGACCAGTACTCCCCACACTTGATGGAGATCTTTCGAGGCAAAGGTGGGGCGGCTGGAAGAAAAATTCGACATCTCATGGAGGCCATCTCCAAGGTTTGTATTAGAATGGGGAGACTTGTGTTTATAAAAATACTTTTTATGTCCATTGTTCTAATTGCATTAGCATAATTCTCTATACATATGGTAGGAAACAGGGCAAGGAATATGCATATTTTCACTCACTTTTTCATGTGATTATGATTTACATCGACTTTGGCCAGAGATGAGGAAGTAATAGGTAAAATCACATGGTGAACTTTTTAAACCGTGTGTGTGTGTGTGTGTCTCATTTTGTGTCTGATTTGGTTGAAATCTCATATAGATGTTGAGTATTTGCCTTTTGGGCTTGGTATTGTCTACCACACAATATCCATGCTCAAAACTTAGGAATCATCAAACTTACAGTTCAAACCACTGCCTGAAATGCTGAATATTGTCAGAATGGATTCCTTTTTTGTTCTTCAGGATGACACCATACATACAAGACGAACATGCATCCTCAAGTCCTTGTGCGTCTACCTGAACGAAGACCATGAGAAACTTGTGAAGGAATATATGGTGAGTTAAATACACTAGATGTGACAAAGTAGCTGTATACTAGTGGGAGGAAGCATGTTTACTTGCTTGATCTATCACATTTTCAGCAGAAAACCTTGACCTTTGACTACCAAATCGTAACCAGTTCATCTTTGAGTCCAAGAGGACATTTGTGCCAGATGTAATGAACTTCTCTTCAGGTGTTCCGATATCGTGTCCACGAGAATGGGACTGACATGCAGTCACAGTGACCTTGACCTTTGACCACCAAAATCTAATCCGTTCATCCTTGTGTCCAAGAGGACGTTAATTTGAGGAAATTCCCTCAAGGCGTTCCTGAGATCACGTTCAAGAGAATGGGACGGCAGATTGACAGGGGGTTACTCATGATTACATAACTTGCTGGACATCACACTTATAGGAAGTAACCCCCCCTGGGCCTGAGGAGCCTGGGACAGAGAGAACAGTCTGCTGGTCAGCTCAACAGAAGGGGGTCCTGGCACCTAAATGCCTCAACTACACCAATGAAGACAATTCTGCAGAGAAGAGGAAGGTGAGGTGGCCGCTTCATAGTTCACACATAGTCACGTATAAAAGCAGTAGGTATTGCCTGATTGACATTCCTGTTTTGGATATTTCGTTTAGTTGCTGCACAAGATCAAAAAGGATGACTCCTCTGATGAAGACACTGATGTGGAGTTTATTATTAATAATTATTAATTTATTATTATTAGCATACATCTGTAAGTTTTACAACCATTTAAAATGGTAATTTAAGAAGTAGCAAGGCATTCTGTTTTAATTCATAATATGTCTGTATCCTGGAGATACCTGCTGTCAATGGTAACGTCACTTGAGATAAAAAGCATTTCATGACTCAAGTTCCAAGCCAAACCATTGAAAATGTATTGTGAAATGTATATGTGTATGTGTCAAATAAGTCAGTCAGTTTTCTCAACTTAAAGTTATGAATCTTCTGTGTGTTTTTCTTTTAGAATGGGTATGGAGAACTGTCAGCATATGAACTGGAACGCCTGGAGAACATAAGACAAAACCAAGCCTTTCTGTCTTCCATCAACTTATTGCTGGTAGGTAGTCAAGATAAATGGCTTAATCCTGTTTCATCGATGTCGTTAACAATGAGAACCAAACCACAGTAGCAACATTTAGGAGCACCACTTAAATTGACATTCAATGCAACATATTCATATTTTTTCCTTCATAACTGTATTAGTGATAAAAGCTTTGATAATAAATGGACAATTTACAGAAATAACAATGTGCTGTTTAATTTTAAAGGATGTATTTTAATTTCACTTTGCAATGTGATGGACTATATTGAATTTATTATCATTTCAGCCTCTTCTGCAGACTGATTACAGACAGACTAGTAGATTCTTGCCTTTGAAATGGCAGAGACACTGCAATTCCATCAGTACATCTGTCCTGGCATAACAATTGATTTGATTGTTTTATGGAATTTTTCAAATCTGCCTATTTAGAACTGAATGGGAATTGGATATTATGATTTTAGCATCTATTTATTTAAAATGCTGCTGTGAAAAAACAAGAAAGTAATGACAGATGTACAGTATGTATTTCAACAAATATGGAAGTATGTGTGTGGTCAATTCATCACATGACTAGTGTTTTTAGTCTTGCTGTCTATGAATAGATACAATGGGGTAATTATTGCTTTTCTCTGTCAAAAGGCAGCTGAGGATCTGAAACATTCAGTACAGCCAAAGCCATCACAGCGGGGCCTCATGAGGTAAAGTGCATGAACTACTGGCTACTTGTAAGAATGTTTTATATACTGTACTTCAGCAAGGGTTTCTGAATAAGATCAGTAAGGTGATTCCTGACACAACTGGGGTTTCACAACTATTGAGTTCGAGTGTGACTGAACAGGATTTACATTGGACAATATACAAAGTCATAGTTGAATGCTGCTTAACCAATATTCAGTCCTACATTAGTTTTTTTTTTTTTTTTTTATATACTTTAAATGTATACTGAAAAGACTAAGTGTCTTTCTTGATGTCACTGTAACACTACTTTTCGTTGTGGCAGGTCAAAGGCTTCTGAGAGACGAGTGCTGCCACCTCGCAAGTCTTTGCGTCTACAAAATAAAGAGAATACCCTCACCCCTGAACTCCGAGGAGTAATGACCTATGAACATGTAAGTGAGTGACTGCAATGACTGGCTTTAATTTCATATGCACCAATAAAACATGTTTGCACTAAACTTTTCTCATCTCATATTTAGAATTTTCTCTTAGGTACCAACAAAATGTAAGAGTGGTCCAGTCCTGTCATACGTACATACTTCCCTCCGTTCCATTCTCGTGAACGTGATATCTCAGGAACAACTTGAGGGAATTCAAATTAACGTCCACTTGGACTCAAGGGTGAACTGATAAGATTTTGGTGGTCAAAGGTCAAGGTCACTGTGATGTCACAAAATTTCAATTGAAACCTAGTTCCTCTACGGAACTGTAGGTGAGCTTTGACATGGTTCTTAAGGTAATGGCAAGCCAGTTTCATGCAGTGTTCTCTCGTAGCAGCTGATGTCTATATAGTGATTGTTAGTCTCTGTGTCACTGTGTTGTCTAGCCTCCTGTCTCTTTGTACACTTTTTCTAAACTCAGAAAATGTATTTGTTATATTTTATTCCACAGCAGACAGACTCTGAGGCTGAGACATCCATGGAGCAAACTGTGATGGGAGTGTATGTCATACAGAAGGAGGGTGCGGTGGCCGGAGATGACACAGAGGACATTGGTGTCCTGATTGAAGGCGTGAAGGTCCTCAGTGGTTTGGGAAACATTGCGATTGCTTGCGCTCTGTTGTTTGGACTGATATACTGTTTGAACCTAAGCTACCCATCAGAGCTCAGATGCACTTTTGAAGTCCTGCAGAAGATTCTTCTAAATCTGGATGGGCAGAGGTTGTCTTCCAAGGCCCAGTTCCTAAAAAACAAGCTTCTGGGGTGAATAAGCTTGGAGCATAAACTGATTGATAGAAGACTATTATTCTATATCCCTGCATTGCAGATTTTTTTGTTTTGAAACCTCAAAATTAGATGTCATAAAAAATGTTGAGGAGGACTATTAGTTTGCACAATGGACAGAGACTAAGATTGTTGTCATTTGTGTATGGGTGAAGCCGACTCGGCAATGTTTTTGAACATTTCATCAAAATAGTAAGCGTACAAGCTGCTGATTTATTATATTTTGCAATGCACACATGTTGCAGTATTTCAGTGTTTAAAACGGTGTTAAAATGTATATTGTTACGGTTCCTAAAAAACAAGCTTCTGGGGTGAATAAGCTTGGAGCAATGACTGATTGATAGAAGCCTGGTATTCCATAATCCCTGCATTGCAGATTTTTTTTATTTGTTTAACTTTGAAACCTCAAATTTAGAACTCAAAATGTTCAGGGGGACTATTTAATTTAGTTAGCACAATGGACCGAGACTAAGATTGTTGTCTCGGGTTGAAAAGTCTCCTACGTTTGTGTATGGGTGAAGCCGACACAGCAATGTTTTTGATTTTAATACATGGACAATTGTGGCTGAAGCAGCTGTAGACACTTTAATTCAAAAAAATATTCTGAGTGGAGCAGCCAAACTTTTTTTTTTTTTTACATTTCATCAAAATAGCAAGTGTACAAGCTGCTGATTTATTATATTTTGCAATGCACATGGGTAGATTGCTGGATTTCAGTGTTAACCGTATTAAAATGCATATTGTTAAAATGCATATTGTTACAGTTCCTAAAAACAAGCTTCTGGGGTGAACAAGCTTAGAGCATGGACTGATTGATAGAAGCCTGGTATTCCAAAGTGGGTTGGAATATTTCAATGTTTTAAACCGTTAAAGGGCTATATTTAACTTCTTCCCATGGGCGCTCGCGTGTGGGTACACGAGCGCGCAGACTCCAACACAAACTAAACGGAAGCACCAAAACTGCAAAGTTATATCTAGTGAAGCCCGTCTTGCAAAACAGTGTTGGCTCTTCCTGCTTCGCCCCCCCCGGCCGCGGTCGAAGGACGCGGGGGAGACCGTAACTTTTGTCTCTAGGGCCGGAGTCTCTGCTCCTGCTGTATCTAGTGAATGTACAGTGGACGTTTGTGCAGAAATAAATGCTGCCGCTCCTCCAGACCAACAGGGGAGTACTCGCTGCGGACCCCCGTCACTTTACAAGACACGGGAAACCTCTGTTGGTCTTGAGGAGCGGCAGCATTTATTTCTGCCAAAGGTCCACTGTACATTCACTAGATACAGCAGGAACAGAGTAGAGACTCCGGCCGTGGAGACAAAAGTTACGGTCTCCCCCGCGTCCTCCGACAGCGGCCGGGGGGGGGCGAAGCAGGAGAGCCAACACTGTTTTGCAAGATGGGCTTCCCTAGATATAACTTTGCAGTTTTGGTGCTTACGTGTAGTTTATGTTGGAGTCTGCGCGCTCGCGTACCCACACGCAAGCGCGCGTGGGACACCGACCCAGTATGATTTAGACGTGTAAGAAGTTACATATAATCCCTTCAAAATGCATATGGATTATTTGCACAGTTTTGTAGGTTCCAATGTCAATTTTATTGCATTTTGAGAACAATGTGAGTGAGAAACTATGAGCAATAAAACAATAGTTTTGCATCTTCTCCTATTTGTATGTCTGGATATTTGTTAATTTAATTACAGTGAATGCTTACTAGTACACTGAAAACAACACTAATTGAAACAAGATTGATACTAGTGAAACCACTAAAAACCATATTAGTTCATTCAACAAGATTGATATTAGTTCATTCAACAAGATTGATACTAGTGAAACCACTAAAAACCATATTAGTTCATTCAACAAGATTGATACTAGTTCATTCAACAAGATTGATACTAGTGAAACCACTAAAAACCATATTAGTTCATTCAACAAGATTGATACTAGTTCATTCAACAATATTGATACTAGTGAAACCACTAAAAACCATATTAGTTCATTCAACAAGATTGATATCAGTAAAACAGACAAAACCTATATAATAATAATAATAATAATAATTTTATTTGTAGAGCACTTTTCAAGCACAAAGCACAAAGTGCTTTCCAAAGAAGTTCACATCAAAGACAGCAGAATACAATGAACCATAAATAATGAAATAAAAACCAGTAAAATAAAAAATAAAAAACAGTAAAAAAATAAAAACAGTAAAAAATAGGTAAATAAAGAAATAAGCATATACATATTCATACAATTACATGTGCACATTCATACACATCAGCACACAAGCATACAAAGGACTAACAAATTCAGCTGATTGGAAAAGCCATTTTATAAAAGTGAGTTTTAAGGCTGGATTTAAAAGCGGTGACAGAGTCAACTGATCTGATGCTCAGTGGGAGACTATTCCAGAGTCGGGGTGCCAGTACTGCAAAGGCTCGATCACCCTTTGTTTTTAGCCTGGTCTTTGGAACCGTTAAAAGACCCAGAATATCAGTTCATTCTACAAAAGGAAAACTAATTGAATGTACATATTAACATTACTTTACACCAACAAATCTATGTTGTGTTCAATAAGCATAATCAAGATAGACTGATTGTACTTGATTGGTTTAGATGGAATATAGGTGGCAAGATCAAATTACGTTCATCCAATGAATTATTTTTTTGAGTGTAGTACAGCATTTAAAATGGAGTTGAATTTGCCTGGTAGAAACCAGGGTTATTATAGTAAACTAAAACTGAAAAGAAAATGAAAATAAGCAGTGAAAAATATTTTTACTAAACTGAAATTAAATAAAAATGATATTCTTTAAGAAAAAAGTACAGCTAAACTGAAACTATATTGCCTGGTAAAAAAATAATAAAAATAAAATAAAAATCAGCGTAAATTCAGTTTCTTTTTAACCTACAATTACTATATCACTTGCCAAAAAAAAGCATGAATTTCCATCAACTCTCGGGACACTGAACCACAGAAATTGAACAGACTTGACATTCCAGGAGACGGCGCTATGACACAACTGCGTCACTAAAGTAGAGCGAAGATAAAACATTATGTCCATTCCTTCACAGTTCTCTGTTTATTTTGTTTGTATATAGCTACATACTTCTGAGACATTATAGCTGGCCCTAACAAAAACTAAAACTACTGTAAAACTAAAGCTAAATATATAAAAACTAAACCTTTCTGAAAAACTGAAACTAAACTAAAACTAGGAAGCGCAATCTGAAAACCAACTAAACCTAAACTAGAATGAAATCGAAAAGTCAAAACTAAAATAAAATAAAAACTTATTGAAAATCCAAAACTTTTAAAACCTTGGTAGAAACAGATCCACATTTTATTATATAACACTTCAGTTTGTTTTACTGCTGAAATCAGAGTGTCACATATACATGGTGAAATGTCGACGAGCTGATTGTGTCATACTTTTGTGATGAGAGTGGCTTTAGGGAGACGCAAGTTTGCCTCTTAGATCGTAACACATTTAAAAAGAGTCTCTATGAAGCAGTTAGATGTGAGAAAATCCTCTCAAAGAAACTGAACTGCTAGTCATCATAGAGTCCTGTACTAAAAGCCAGTACAGCCAGACTTTCCATTACACAGTCCTGATATTTGAACAAAGCACACTGATGTGGAACACATGGTGATTCTGGTGAGTTTTATCACGCAGGTTTTGTTGTTTTTGTCATTAAGATCAGACTACTGTCTGTGTCTTTCACCGAGTTGTGAGAGTGAACACACTCACCGAGGTCTAGGGTCTTTTACTGTTGATGCTTTGGAGCCAGACGTCCTCTGCACAGCTGCAGTCAACCTCTCAGAGTGCTCAGTCGAGGGTGAGAAAACATCAGGCAGTCTGAGAATTTAAAAAAAAGGCATGTTATGAATATTCAAATGGGTAGAAGAAAACATATGGGCAGTGTAAGCTTAATGTGGCTGGAGTGGAAAGTGCAGAAACGGAGCTTTTTCTGTTTGCTTCAGACAGAAAATCCCCAGTGCCACTGATAATACAGGCTTCATTCTGGTGGGAAAATGTGTTAAAATGCAATTTTGACACATTCATATAAAATGACACTGATACTTACAAAATAGGCAGGGGGTAATGTGGTATGTTTAGAGAAAGTCACCACACCTTTACAACAGAGTGGCATGGTGACAGTTACCAGCAAACATGCAAGCCAGTAACTCCGTAGTTAAGGAACAAACCAAACATGTTTTACAACCTTTAAGTGAGCCGATCCTTCGGTTTTATTTAGAATAAGACTTTTTGGGGGGGACCTAATATTGTTTCTTTGTGTTTTTCCCCACAGTATTTTGGGTAGGATTTAATCTAATATTTAACCAAACTTTATTTCAGCTTCCTGCAAACCTTTTTTTTTTTATTCGTTCTTGATAAACACCAGCTCTGACACCAGATGGAGATGGAATTGATCTGCAGAGACTGTAACATGGTGTTTCGCTCCGCTGGGCTGCTTGAGAAACACAAAGCACTGTTCTGCATTGGGAGCGAGGTGGGACACCTTCGGGTGCAAAGACGAAGCTCCGAGCTTCTCGTGAGAGACAAAGCTGGATGTGTGGACCCTAAACAGACAAGAACCCCTGATCTCATTCAGGTAAGTGAGCATACTGATCTAGGTGGTGGTGAAACAAAGAAACCAGAGACAATTTATGTGATCAAACTGAGTTAAGTTACCTAAAAACATTGCTGCATATATTTAAATATCTCATTATTCTTGCAGGAGACGCACATGAAACTGTATTATATATTTGTAATAACATGAAGTCAAAAACTTCCCATGAAGTTGAGAGTTGATTTTGTAGGGAGGTCTGCTTGGCATGTTGATAGTTCAAAAAATGCAGTGAAAATCTAGGGTAAAAAAATGACAATGAGTACAATGTTTATGCACTAGAGTTAACAAAATAAATAACCACTAGGAATTGTTATTTCAAACAGATTATTTGCTGCTGTAGTATTGAATTTCATATAGTGTACAGGTGTAACCAATAAACAGATTTAAGGGGCATCTCTGTCATAGCGATTAAGAAACGGATGCAGTTGGAAAACGCTGCACGTGTCTTTGTGTGTGCAGCTGAGAGGTCAACGAAGGATCGTCACCAGGTGGAGGAGTGCTGATGCCAAACCAAAGTCGGCAAGAGCGGAGGACACACCAGCAACCAGTCAGACAGAGAGCGATGCTCTGCAACATCTCACACATGAGGTAAAACTGAACCATTGCACCAGCCAACCAGTCTCCATCTCTCCTGCACTACAGCAACACCAACATCTAAAACACCACGACAAAACAATCATTTATCCACGGTTAATTCCCAGCGAGCATTATTATTTTACCAAAGATTCATAAGATAATTCATAAGAACCTAACAGGGATGAAGGTAGCGGGGCGACATTTTGAGTACACGTTCGTTTTAACTGTCACTTTACCGAACACTGAAGGTGCTTTCATGGCCTTTGATTAAAAATTCATGTTTGAATATCATTGTCAGTCATGACACATTGGAAGGGCAACTTCAAAAAGGCAGTAAGTAAGGTATTATATTATATAGACATACACGCAAGAGTATTTTAAACCAATTATTATCAATGACACATTTAAAAAAATCTCTCTTGACTTCCAGTTTCACAAGTTGAGGATGTCCATTGAAGGAAATCAGCCAGAGTGGACAAAAAGGACCTCAGATACTGAGGTGGGCCTTCTGTCAGTTTTTTGTCCTCGTCTAAGCCTTTCATCTTATAGCACCTGCTGAGCACTTTACAGTATGCCATGGTGCTATGAGTGTGCACGTTTCTTCTATACTGTAAAATCTCTTAAATAATGGATTATGTCATCAGCCAGTGGTGTCACAGGTCACTCTGTGGAGACGGGTACGAGACAAGAGTACGAAAAGAAGTGAATAATGTTGCTCCAGGGTGTAACATGTTTTAAGAACCAACGCTGTGCGTGAATCTATTCATTTATAAAACATGGTCATTTAGGCGAGTGGGCGTCAGCCGGGTCACAGTGAGAGACTGGAGGAGATGAGGGAAATGGCGACGCTCCACGAGCGCCAACTGGCCCGGATACATGCTCACAACCAGCAGCTGGAGCAGCAAAGAGACGGTGAGGAACAAATAGACCTTACGAGCCAAACATCCTCTTCGGCCTTTGTGTAAAAATTTCATCCTCTAAAATTTGCACTCAATGTTGATGTCAAAGATTGCTCTATAAGGCAGTGTTAATGTGTGTGTGTGTCAGAGCTGGCCCATCAGGTGAGTGTCCTGTCTGAGCAGAGCAACACAACTCACCTGGAGAGTCTGCTGATGGAGCTCAGAGAGCAGGAGGAGAGAAACGAAGAGACGCTGCAACAACTCGCCGAGCATATCCGTGCATCGCAGTGAGTGTGTACTAATGTTTGTGTGTTTATATGTCAAGGCTTTTAGAGGTTCTTATCAATACATGACTGCCGAGAGTTCAAAGAGAGAGAGAGATCAAACCTGCAACATTTCAGTCTGTAACCACTAACTGTGCCGCCAGAGCAGGCGCGGATACAACAAAGAGTTTATTTAATGTGTATTTGTTAGGGTAAATTATGTTGGATGGAGGATTCAAAAAGAAAAGATTGCATCTGTGGTGCTCTGCCTCCGAGATGAATATTTAGTAAAATATGTTTTTTTTCTTGCTACAGGATGACTCAGAGCATCAATGATGTATTTCATTATGCCCGGGTAGATCCTCATTGCAACATTTGTGATAGAATACATTTAATTTCATATTGTAGGGTGGATTACAGCTGGGAAACCGTCCATAGATGCCACAATGTGATGTAATTTAGATGATCTACTTGTTTTTGTTGTTTTTTTAGTGTGCAAGAGGTCTCTGTACACACTGATCAGCCCGATCCACGCAGGAATAAAAAGATGCATCCCGACAGCTTTGAGCTCATTTCTTGTGCGGACGGCCCTCTCTCTACACAGATAAAGTATAACTACATCCTTCAAGAGTCATTTATTTTAAAAACACTGTATTGGAAGGAAAAACAAGATGACAAGAATGCAATTTTTCCCCCATTTGTCTGGTTGCCACTAAGAAAATCAGGTTATTTAGGCGACATGAATATGAATTAGTTCTACTGAGCTGCCTGGTTTTGTGAGGGTAAATCAGGTCTCTTTGTTGCAGAGCACTGTGGCAGGCATACATGCAGTCAGGTGGGTCTGATCCAACCATTGTGGCACACATGATTGACCTGCAGGCAGAAGCCCAAAGTCTGGAGAAAAACCAACCAGCGACAGCCGGCGAGGCCAAAAAGAAGATTAAGACTCAGAGTAATGATGAACAGAAAAGATATATATAGTGCTTGTTAGTGTATAACACTGTCAACAAAGCTGTGCTCAGTGGAGCCTTTATTAAGTTTACTCAGCTTGATTTTTCCACTCTAAAAACTGACTGGAGTCCATAGTTATTGGATTCTGGTCCAACATTTCTTTTCATATGATCAGTTATATGGTGCCTTCAAATGGGGTCGTGCTTACATGTGTTCACGAGAAGAGTCCATATGAACGCCCACTTGCTAGCTTGCCAAATTGTTAGCCTTTGTGGCTTCTAGACTCCGTCAGTAACGTTAATATTGCCGTTGCTTAGCAGCAGTGTTCTTCACGACTTAACCACATGGGAAGTCGTTCACACAAGCATATTGTGTAAATGACTTCCCATGTTATAAACACAAGCTCACCAGTTTCATTTGAAGGCACCAATAGCTAGGGTGACCAGATCCCAACAAACCCAATGTAAAAAGTATGTTTGTGTGGGACACGTTACTAATACTGAGCGGTAGTCTTCAATTTCAATATAATGCACTTAAAAAATAAACATTTCTATTCTGCCCCTTAGCTTGTAACATCTCTATGCTTTGCCCTCTGGTTGAAAAATAACCAATTTTGAAAAAAAATCACCTTCCACTGGCTTCATCCAGTTACAGGTAGTTTCCCAGTCTTTGTTGCAGCTGCATTTCCTTTTCTTTGTGGTAGTCTCCGTCATATTCTGCCTAAATCTGCATAGCTTGTGACTTTTCTCCATTGGCCGCAGGTTGCGAAGACAGGTTAACCTCCACTTGACCCACGTGATGACAGCCTTCAGCTGTTTTCTTCACAGCCACTGGATAAAAGCCATATTTTAGAAAAGCGTCTGTCCTGCAGTGGTTTGACTTTTGAAAACTAGAGCCGATCAAAATGTGGGACATAGTATCAATATGAGGGACACAGGACAAGGGATAAAAATGCTGTGCAGTCCCTCATAAAGTGGGACACCTGGTGACCCTAGTTATAGCATGCTGAATGCAAAACACACACACCCCGAATTGGTAGTATATGATTTTAAAAATGATTGGTACACAATCCAGATATACAATACAATACAATAAAACTTTATTTTCCACCAGGGTGGAAATTTGTCTGGTGGACAATAAAGTTTTATTGTATTGTATTGTATTGTATTGTATATCTGGAGTGTGTACCAGAGTGTGTGTGTGTGTGTGTGTGTGTGTGTGTGTGTGTGTGTGTATGTGTGTGTGTGTGTGACCAGTGTATGTGGCATAAAACATAGTAAATTACCCTTTGGCCAACATCATTGTCCTTGTGTCCAGAGGTTGTGCCTCCTCAGCAGGGTCCGAGCTGGGAGCTGCTGGCTGTGGAGCAGGAGAACCAGAGACTGGAGGAGGAGATCCTCAGGATGCAGCTGCTCAGGGAGCGACACCATAACTATGACGGTTGGACACAAATAAAAGCCCTTTATTTTCTTACTGTGAAAAACTGACTGTTAGCTAAATGTAAATAGCTCAAATTAACTAGTACGGTCCAAACTCCATAACATTAAAATCACTAATTAAAACCAACCCCTTTACATTTTAGGTGCACAGACATTGAACCTGAGCGCCTCCCGGTACCGGGAAGAAGCTTCACTAAAAGCTCATGATAACTTTTACCTAAAAAAAACACAATTCCAGCACCAAGCAACTAAATGAGCACCTAGCAACTAAATGAGCACCTAGCAACAAAAAAACACGCTAACGGAGCTAGCTAGCCATTTTGCTACTTCATGCTAGCCGCACAAACTGTCATTATAACTGAGACTCCACAGATTCCTACGGTGTAAGACTAAAACTAAAACTCACTGAACTAGCAGCCGAACTTCATTTTGTACAGTCATAACCATAATTTGATGTCTTACCGTCGCCGTTTTGTGATCAAAACTTGTGATATCAACGCTGCTAATGGCTAATGGCTCTGGAGCATTTGAAATGTGTAAACACTCTCTATGTCTCCACCTAGTGGATGAATCGTGGTACTGCACTCAAAATGCGCTGTGGTCAAATAGACCAATGGGTTATGGTTTTCTCAAACTTTTTGGGGCCAGGGACCCCCTCATAACAGATTAAGTATATGCTTACTACCTGTTGTACTCTTAGATGCCATTGAAACTATTTGCATTCTAAAACTTTTCAACCTAAATACAACAGACACGCTTCATAGTGATAAACAGAAACACATTTCAATTTGAGTCATGATAAGATGAAATGAGAGGATCCTTTATCAGTCCCACAGCAGGGATATTTGCTATGATATTGAATGTTAATACCACTTACATACCTATAAACAGAGGGTGATTTCATTCAAATTGTATTTGGAATCAACCTGACAGCATTTATTATCCTACATTTCAATAATTGATCTTAAAAGCACAATTTTATAATTTATAGCTAATTATTTTGCGGACCCCTGACAGAGTGCTACGAACCCCTGGGGGTCCCTTGACCCCTCTTTGACAATCACTGCTATAGTCAAAACAGTTGCATTTAGATGGAATTAATACATGTAATAACATGTAAATTAAATTAAGAATTTTACAGTTACCTGAGAAAATTTCAAATGGTACAGATGGTACCCAAATGGCCAATTTGAAGATTGCCTCTACTATAACCTCCCCAACTTTGCTCTGCTTCGCTTTATTAGCATCAGTCTGTGCACACGTAATGTCCAGATGTTGTGATATGGTTTGCTAAAGCTTTGGGCTGCAACTGCATCATTCCAAAGGGATATTCACTCTGAAAGTGTACAGTTTTGTTAGGTGGACATGAAATCTTTCAATTGGTCTGTGTTCCATCTTCATTTACATACAGTATACCGGTGCTTACACCTCTGCAGAAATCGCATGTGTTACCTTAACCGTGATACCATGATTATTGAAACAGACCTTGTAGTTGCAGAGATACACTCTATTCATATTGGGCACGTCATTTTCGAGCAGGGGCCTGAGGCCTGGGGTTCAAAAGGTAATTTAAGAAATTAGTAGTGAAACACAGAATTCTCCTATAGCTTTATACAGCCTCTTAATATCTAATCCTTCTACCTTGCATTGAGATACATGCAGCCCTAGGAATTGAATTCATTGTCTAGGAATATTGTGATTATTATTTATTGTGTAATATGCTACAGTATGTTGTGCTGCTGACACGGTGTACCAACAGCAAAATTCGTGTGATTGCTTGTGTGTTCTCCAGCAGCAGTGAGGACTGAACTTGAGCTGATTCAGAGGGAGAACCTCATGCAGATTTCCAGTTTACAGGCAGAGATGGAGAGAAGCAAAGAAGCTCCCAGACCCAGGAGACATCCTCCTCCTCCTCCGCCTCCCCCATCTCCACTCCCACTCCAACCTAATACTCACATTCAAGCACCTCTTTCACTGGTACTTATTTTACAGTTGTAGTCAAAAACATTTACGACTCTCCAAAAGAACACAACAGAACAGGGCAACTCTTCTGGGTTTTTAGCTCTAAGTAATTTGACAGTGTTTGTCTGTGACATTGATTCAGATATTGTACCTCTATGTGTCCTTCAGCTCCAGGCCAGATCCTTCTCCTCTCCACTGGGAAGATGCATGTTGGACTCCCTGGACTCTCTGGGTCCGGCCCCCTATGACCCTGCGTCAGTTTAATTTGAGACACTGAGCTCACATCATGCAGTTATTTGTATATTCAAAACCACTCAAATACCTCATTTAAGTCATAAAGTATCTGTATATCACATTAAACCATCTACTGATCTGTCAGTGATTTAGCCCACTTACTTTTCTTGAAATTAAATTGAGTCCTCTGGTGGTGTTTCAGAGCTGGTTTCGTGGTTTTCTACGACCTGGTGCTGGGAGTCGATGTCTCTCAGAGGGCGCTGCGCCTGGTGGCAGCTCTCTACTCAGAAGGTCAGGAGGTGGGACCGCCGACTCCCCTTCCCCCTGTACAGTGCATGCCAGGAGTGTCCCCGTCGTACACCCACGGCCTCGCCCCTGGGAACTACGCAGTCCTGTCGGTCAAACAGCCTGTACCCAGGTAGAAGCAACACCTGGAGAACAAGAGCTGTTTATAATTATTACTATTATATACAGTAGTGAGAGTGATCTGAGGACATCACTTCAGAACTGGGTTTGGTAAATAATAGGGAAAAGGTTAAAAAAAATCTGCTCTTCATTATTGCTTTCCCATGTAGGTAACCAAAAATGAGAGAACACTACCCAAACTCTCATGCATGCCTCCTGCGAAGGGGTAGGTATGTGGCCTGAGCTCAACACCTGGCTCATATAAAGTCAGTACACTATTATTTCAAGTAGGGGTGTAAGAAAAAAAAAAATCTAATATCGCAATATTATGTTTTGTGATACTGTATCGATTCTGAAAATCTCTGTATCGATTTTTAATTAACAGTTTACAAGCAAAGATTAATTCAGTCAATACTATATTTCATTTACAAAGAGATGCACCCTCTCAGTGTATGAGCCCTCTCAAAGTAGTGCTATGATGTTGGATGTTTACAGGGACTGTGATAAATGCAAATGCAGATCCCACTGTTCTGATTGCATAAAAAAAGTAAACCTTTTTTTAACTCAGATTTTATGCATATGGCGGTGTGTTCTTTATACTATGGCAGTTTTCCTAAAATTAAATAAAAAATAAAAAAAAAATCACAATATATCGTCTTACTTATGGTATCGCGATATATTGAATCGTTACCCCTGTATCATGATGCGTATCGTATCGCCAGATTCTTGCCAATATACAACCCTAATTTCAAGCGGTCGAATCATTCAAGTGAGGTTTATTTTCCTGAGAAGAGGGAATCGAGCCATCCTCATTATCACAAAAGAATATCTAAAATTGTACGTGAACCCTTCCCCTTTCTCCCCTGCAGGATCCAGCCGTCACCCTCCCTCTCTCTAGTGGTGGAGCTGCAGGCAGCCAGAGATCTGGATGTTCATAGCCAGGATGTCTTCAAACTGGCGTCCTTCGGCTGGACACGAGTGGAACTATTTGACCAATACAACCAGGTAGAAAAGTGTATATAACTGCATGCTGTATACAAAGAAATGTGGAAATTAAGTCTATACTAATTTGAATTTGTGATGCCATTGTAATGCCTCAGTGTTATAGTGTTTTTAATCTACAGATATACAGTAAAAGGGAGAGGACACTGAGTGAGGCCTGGCGGTTGTAGGATGATGCAGCTCAGTTAATATCATGCTATTGATGTTTATTAATCAAAAACAGTGGTGTATGAAGGCTGTGGATCTAAGATAAAATGTTTAAACCTCTGCACCGGCAGAGGTAATTAATAAACTGTTTGCACCACCTGGCAGTTTATCATTAATCTGTCAAAGATGATCATGCGAGCCTATAAATCGCCATCTGCTATTTTTGCACATTTTAACCATGTGCCTCATTGACCCATCAACGAATACTCGGGTTTATAGTAAATGTCATAACATAATATTATTTTCTCTCCACCAACAGCTCCGTAGTGGCCACTGGAGGGTGCCAGTGCGCAGTCTGCCTATCAGACCCTCCTTAAGCTTTGTCCAGCTCAACTCAGTGCCCCAGGTATAAAGACATCATGTATTTGAGCCTCTACACAGTAGTTGCTACATAAACAGTACTGTCCATTATTAGTTACCTATCAGATATTACACTAGTAGGAAATATACTATTTAGGAAGAATTCTAGGTTGAGGTTTCAGGCTGATGCACCCTTTTTGGTAGAGATGAAACAAGGCAGTAAATTACACACCTGAATGTATGTGAATTTCTGTAAATTTAAAAAGGTGGGCAACATGCAGCTGTGTGTGCGTTTGGTCAACGGACGAGACGGAGATGTTCAGACACTGGCAAAGCCGGACCCGACCAGCACCAGTCACTATGAATATCCAGCTGTGGTAGGATGTTGAAAAAAACCCTTCCAGTTCTGTAAGAGTAATTGTTACAATGAAATTACTTTTAGTTATACACAAGGCTCAAAGCATAATATCCCCTGGTCTAACCTTAATCCACTTGTGTAGTCCTTCTTATAAACATGCTGTTTGTATTCCTTGTGTCTCGATACAGGCGTCCTCCTCACATCCTGCGACTGTCCACGGAAATGCAGCTCTGCCAGTATCAGCTCCACAGCCCACAGGAGTGGATGAACTCTCCTCCCTTTTGTCCTCCACTGATCACCAGGACCCTCCACCCACAGAGGCCAGTCAGAGTTGAAAAGGACAACAATGCAATGCAGAAAACATCTCTACAATCAGGATGCAACATGTGAAGTGTTGTGGAAGTTTAAATCAGGGCTCCTCACTACCCTCATCTTCTAAAGACAATGATGGCATTTACATTCCTTTTGTTGCCTTGTTATCCAAGACATGTTATAGCTCAATGTGTAGCAGCATATTGGACAAGAGCACAACAATGATTACAAGAATGTCCAGTGTTAAAATTGAAACTATGCATTTTGACTTAAGTGCCTTAAGTTTGTTGGTACATTTTTTTAGCTGCAAATAACGATTAAAATCTGATAATTCTCAATTCATCGCTTTGTCTATAAAAATGTGGGAATAGGGAATTGCAAAAGCCTATGATTTATTCAAATGTGTTGTTCAACCAACAGTCCAAAACCCAAAGACTTTCTAGGATACTGAGAAAAAAAACAAAAAAAACTGACATGCAATATGGATCCACTACTTATTGCAGGTCTATACATGAGTCTGTGACACCCATTCTAGTTGAGCATTCATTACACCAATAAGTTTTTCACTTGTAAAATGAAAACACTTGAAATTGTCTTGTGTGACAAGTAGTCAGATATTTGAATAAAAGAGGTCCACTTCGAGCAAAACATTCAAGTTGTCACCATTGCATGTTTCGTTTCTTCTAAACGGAAAAACACAGCATCTAGCTTTTTGTCTTTGTCACAATTGTGTGAAGGTTCAGGTCCCTGGAAAATCTAAAGAACTCCGATACAAACTTACATCTGCAAATTTTTTTATTCTTATTTACTACAAGTTTACAAAACTGGACAGACAAAATCTATGAAAATGGATCTTATTTACAGAAACGAAAGTGTTGAAGGTGGAGGGGCTGGACAGGCATGCTGTGCTGGTTTCGAAGATCAGGGAAGAGACGAGGGTCGGTCACGCCGAAGACCCGACAGAGGCCGACTACAGGAAACAAAGAAAAACAAAAAAAATATGAATCACAACCACACAAACGTGAAGGATTCAGAGCGCTGTCTGTCCATCTCAGAGAAAATGATCACTGGTTTGTCTTGTAAAGAGCTCTCACCACTGCAGTTTTATCTACTAATAGAAGTTCCCTTTTGTAAAACAGACATTTCACAGACAGATGTGAATTTTAAGTAATGAAAATAGACAGTTTAAAGCCCATCTTCTGTAATTACGACAAATGAACCACAGAAACAGCCGATGCTGCACACTAGTTACAAGTGCTCTGTGAATGAACAATATTGTCGTTTGCTTCTATACAGATAAAAGCCACTCCAGATCATTTATTGGAGAAGTGTTTGGAAAAAGAGAAGCTTAAGTCTGGTCACCTTTATGTCTTGTGCCAGGACCTGCAACCAGCCAAAGGTCCCAGACAAATTTTATCCAGTGCAGTTATAGCACCAAATTACACAGGACTCCTCCCAACGTCCTTGTAGGCATTTATGTAGTTTTGATTAGGCTTTAAGAGGTACATTCCCTCCATAAATGCAGACAGCAACATGTCAGCTTTTTCAGATGACTTTCATTTACTGAAAAACAACCAGAACCCAAATTAAGACAGGACTGGAACTCCACCAGAAACCATATTATGCACGTAGCAACTACTGTATGTCGGGCTTTCTCTTCCATCTAAGCAGGTTAGCAGCACAAGCTTCGTTTTGTAGTGTTCTGTCCTAGAAACTCAGTACATAAGACATGAGCCTATCACTCGCCTCCTGTGATTTTCCCTCCTGGACTCCATTGCCGTTGCTGGCACTAGAGTCAGCGCCATTAACTGTGGCTTCCTGTTTCGCTTGTTTAGCATCAGTGTCCTTTACTGGGCTCTCGTCCTCTGGTTTCCTCTGTGTAGAAACATAAAACCGGTCAAAGGGGAGAGGGGAAGAGAAGACTCGATGCTTCTGTGCACGACTATTCAATGCAAACAACCTTTAAAAAACAAATAAGTTTGACATTAATGGGGGAAATTGAAACCAAATGCGGATACATCAAGGTCACACACATCATTTAGAGCATCATGCAACACAAATCAGAGCTAAATTTACAGCATTAAGCAGAACCACGATGCAACCACCTACACACATGCCACAGCTACAGTAAGGTAACCAACCTCTCCACAAACGCCACAACACACAAGCTAAAGATTGACATTAGCAGAAAGCATAACATCCCTACAACCAAAGCAGGCAAGCACACATGACCTTGCAACATAAAGTGTAGCAGTATATGGCCAGTTTCAACAAACAGGTGATTATACAGCCAGCATGGAGTCAACTCCCAGGGTTTTTAAATCCCTTAATTATTAAATGGTTGCGTTTCAAAGGGCAGAATGGACTGCAAAAATCATGACATTTTTTGTCTGGCCTCTGATCAGTCACTGGTGTGAAATTGGCAGCAATCAAGAGGAGGGGAAAAAAAAAAAACAATTGGCAGAAACTAGCAAGAGGAGATCTGCGGGCCTCACCTTTTTCCTGACGAGGTGAGAGATGTTGGAGACTGCTTTGGAAGACGAGGCGCTGTCAGAGGATTTAACTGGGATCTGAAATAGAAAAGATGTGGTTTGCTTAGAGATGTTTTGTAGGGCATTCACTCGTGTTTCACAGCAAGCAGGACACAAGAGTTTGTGCACCAACACAGTGTATTTACCTGGCTGGCTGTTGCAAATGCAGAAGATGATGAAGGGCCGCCGTTTTCACATTGAAATGCTGACGAGGTAGAGGCTCCGCCCTGCAAGAGGTTAGTCAGTCAGTTACCCAGGAGCTGAAGCTGTTTTGATTGCATCTATAGTGCACTCTTAATAACCTCCAGGTGGATTTTTACACTGGAAACTTGACCAAGCTATACAAAAAAATGCACAAGAGAATAGTTCCAACCCTGGATGATTTTCACCCTTTAAACACCATGTGCATCTCTTGTGTGTACTCACTAGTGTCTGCTGGATGGCCTGGGAGGCAGCGCTGCCTGTTTTCTGGCTTTCCTTGGCATCCTCAACCTTTTCCCTGATGTCTGGCAGAAGCTGCTTCAGCTCTTCCATCTCATTCTTCTCTTCTGCAGCCCCATCTGCAGTGTCTATCGCCTCCTGCAACATGGCTACACACAGACAATGACCGATTAGTACAAACAAAAACATGATGGCAGACCCCCCCGCTGCCATAATTTAAGGTTCAACTTTTGAAAACGCCATAGTATTTTTTTTTCTTTTAAATAAAGTGACTAATAATAATAATAATAATAATAATAATAGACTTCCTACAATCTGTCAGTCACCTTATTAAAAAAATGAGACACTGTGGCTAAGTGCACACCATGTCGTGCACTTAGCCACAAAAAAGGCTAAGTGCACGACATGGCAGCAGCTCCGAACATGCTGCGTCTCCAGAGAAAGAAAACTCAGTTTACTCTTACCCAGACGGGCCTCGATGACTTTTATGGAGCTGTTGTAGTGCTGGATGGCCTGGCTGTACTGATCCATGTAGCACAGTGTAGTGGCAACATGGTAGTGGGTCTCAGCCAGCAGACGACTGTGGGGAGGCAAGTGCTTCAGCTGCAGGCAAAGACACTCCTGGAAGTCTTCTAGCGCCTGGGGGTAGTTACCTGGGGAGGGGAGCACATGAGACTCAGAGTTAGCTTGCAGTGGTACTAGTTGCCACTCTAGTGGCGAATGAAAGCCAGATTTAAATATGATCAGTGATAACCGATCAACGTCTGCAAGACTAATGTTCATGTGTTGAGTTTTTAAACTGTATGTAACGGTTTTCAGCCCCTACACACAAACTTTACATCCTACCTCTGTCAATGACAAAAACTTATGAAACTGCAAAACATTGATTGCCCTAGACATAAGTACCAACTATTACTATTCCACAAGAAGCAATGGCAGAGTAATGCAAGGGTTTAAGTCAGAATATGGTCTTTGAGGGGAGGAGAAAAGTGGGCCACAAAGTCACAAGTACATCCTGGAAATGCTGCATGAAAACATACCCGATTCAGCACTGACTTCTCCGAGTTTCAGATATGCCTGGGCTGCCATCAGCTGGTCTTCTTTGCCTTCCTTTCTGAGGGGATGAAACAGAAAATTTTACAGCACATCGTCTCACGTCCTCAAGCAGGGCCCTCCTCAAGACTATAAAGTTTAAGTTTGTCTGAAGTGACCTGCCTGAACTCACCTGTCCAGTATGAATCTTTCTAGTCACATCTTAAATGCAGATGGACTTGATGTTGTGCCATTGTTCTTACGCTACCATTAGTTTCATCTTGCCCTTACCTTTTGTAGATGACTTTAGCCACCTCCAGCATCTCCCACGCCAACTGCAAATTTCCAACTTCGTCCTCTTCCTGAAAAAGGTGAGGAAGGCATACATCAAATTCAAAATATTCCTAATCCATGTCAAAGAGACTTTATATATGGGACCTCACCTTATCCTTTCCATTTTTCTCTCCATCTTCATTGTCATCGTCGTCATCATCATCGTCGTCGTCGTCGTCATCGTCGTCATCGTCCCCTGTGGAGGCAACAGGAGGATAATTACAGTCGGCTAGATAATTTTTCTAGGCTGTGACTGAAGTGGAAAAAGAAGGCAAACGTGTTCCATAAAAAATAAAATAAACAATGTTTCCCCTAAAGTGCCGTAAACACTTCCCTTCACCTTTCGTTACACCTCTTAATGTGGCCTGTTTTATATCAAGAAACACCAAGACTGTGCTCCACCCTTCCACACAAACAGTGCTCTATATCCAAAGATCTACTGCCCTCTGGATCCTCATAGTCCTGTTCAGCCTCTAGCTTGGATTCCTCGTCTTTTCCTTCCTCTGGCTTTGCGTCGGTCTTCTTGCCATTCTGCTCTTTTGAATCCTTCACCTTCTCCATCGTGGCTTCTTTTACGGGAGACGCAGCAGGACTTCCCCCCACACCATTCACAGGAGCAACTGGGCTCTTCCCAACTCCATTCACTTTAGCTCCCTGGACTGAACTCGTTGCTTTACCACTTACGGGGGAACTTGAGGGCTCCCCTGATCCATTCACATGTTTGCCTGGAGACTTGACAGCATTTTCCTTTTTCACCTCAGCGTTGCCCTTTCCATCCTCAGACTCCAGCTTGGTGTCAACCGCCTCAGTCTTTTCCTTCTCTGCCATTGCGTCATACACCTGCTTTCGTAGCTCATCTCTAGTTTTTTCTGCACCGGAGTGGCGTGTGAAAAATAGGTTCACATTAGATTAATACCAGTTCATCTATGACAAAGACTTGCCAGAAATCTCACAACTCATTGAGAGGAACATGAGGCAATTTCTATTCTAAGGCTGCGTTTATAAGTTATGTTTGGCTTTTTACCTGCGCCTAACATTTGTTAATCAGCTGACATGTAAATACAGAACATAAGTTAAACATGTACAAGTGCCATGCTAAAAATCAAAGTGAAGTGTTTTACTAGGACTGGGATTTATGGACATGCATGCAAGAAGATACACCTGAAAACCATCAAGACAAACTTGCAATATACACACAAGCTGCCTTGACCTATCAAACTAGAACCACTAATTAAATTCGCCTTGTAGGGAATCAGAAACACACCATTATTACACAGACAGACAAGACTAAAAAAATCTGATGATATCCATTTGAAATAACTTCAGATCCCGTTCCCTTAATCAGGCAACCCTTTATGATAATATACTTGATATACTGACCATCAAGATTGTTGGCACTCTCAATATTTGAGCCATTGGGCTGCTCCTCTTCCTCAGATTCTTCTGGGACTCCCTCCAGGGCATTGCCAAGGACACTGTTCTCCATCCTAGCCAAAACACAACAAAGGAAAAGTTCAGTCAAGTCTGAAAATTGTCACTCTGAACCCCATTTATCAGTTGTACAGTAAACACTTTGCCTTTGTACAATCAATGCTAGAACTACACTGACTTCTGGGCTTGCATCATACCAAAAATAAAATAAAAAAGCATTACCAAAGTGATAAAACATTAATCACTTTGCATCGATTGTTCAGTAACGCCACCTAACATACAGTATAAACAAGGTCTAAAGGTGAGCAATGAAGTTCAACAAACCTGGCAAGCTCCAGTAGGGACTTCCCACAGAGGAAGAAGGCCTCACCACACTCATCTGCAGTGTCCCCGTACTTCGCAGCCCTGGCAGATAAACGCAAGTTTTGTTGGGGAAGGGTGGTGATCAAGGTATATTTTACAGTAACATAATCAAAATCACACTACTGGAATAAAAGCCGAGGCATGATTTGAACAAAGGTTAGTATGCATTTCAGACTCAATACGAATTTGAAAAGCATAACAGAAGTTGTAAATACTTTTACTTTCCATTTCTCACACATACCCAGACTGCATTCTCAGAAAACAGACACAATGATTGACTATTATAGATTAATAAAACTCAGTGACTCCAGCTGTCACACTTTACTGTAGCTTAGTTATACTCACAGCATGCTGCAGGCGTCCTGGAAGACACTGACAGCAGAAACGACATCTCCCATCACTAGATGTCTGTTCCCTGTGCCAATCAGCTTCTTTGCCTCCTCCGCGACGTCAACCGAGCTGCGGGGACAAATACACGTGTATATTAAAAAGGTCGATGTTGAATAACAATGTGAACAGATGCAGTGTTGTTTCCTGTGTGGATCCTCACCTGTCTGAAGCAGCAGCAGCAGCAGCTGATGAGGAGGAAGAGCACGGCTTCTCCTCCGCACTGCGAGAGTTAAGAGTTCAAACTTGAGGTCAGTCAATGCAAATACAAGCTACCTAACCTGACCTGACGAAGTACAACCACAGTCGACACACTCAACTTGTATTGTCAACTCACATAGATGTAAGCTACGTGTGGTTAGCTGCGCTTTATTGTTGTTAGCATCGTATGGTTGTTAGCCAACTAGCTACCATACTGATAGTGATGTTTGTTATCATCATTCATACCATCCCTTTAGCTTCATTAGTCACCGTCATTGACTGTATGTATGCAAAACCGAGTTGTCACGTAACCAGTGACGTTACTAACAACGCAAGGTCGTCAACGTTAGCTGCGTTATCTAGCTAAAGGCTAGCTAGCTGTTTTTTTTCCCATTGAGGAGAAATTACAAGCGAGTCTTACCTCGCAGAGCTCGACGCGGTGGACGTTTCCTCAGGCATTTTTCTTCAGGACGATAGTAGAGACGACGGAGAGCAAACAAAACGGGTGGTCTGGTGTCCGGTGAACGAAGTTCAGATACGTGTCCTGTGATGGTCTTTGTTGCCGCGCTTAAATAGAGAAAATAAGGCTTTCTATTTCCGCTTAACTTGGGACGCGGGAGATTGGAGTTAAAGGGGCCGCAGCGAGTGTCGCGGTGCGTTCAGGGCCCGTGGGAGAAAAAAGAATAGATTCAAGGCAGCGTACGAAACATAACAGCATGGTGTCGAAGACAAAACATATTATCTGCGTACTGATTGGCACACAGAAGTCCTAAATAATAACCATCAGTAAATCAATTGAATCTTCAAAACCCGTGTTTAGTAGCTGCCACCTTAACGCTCATGTAAACTGTTTTTACTTTGGCGTTTCATATTCTCTATGGGAACTATGTAACGCTACACCAACCATATCTCTGGGAGTTTAGGGTGATTTAGCGTAAGACTGTTTGTTTAAACGACATACGCCTTGTGTCGAAAGAATAAAATAACAGTCGACAGTCTCTTTGACTCCCAGCTGCGATCGGGGCGGTCGAGTTTTGTGAAAACGGAAACAGAGAGGAGTGAAACCTCTCGATTCGCTGTAACAGTGAACACACCATAAGCTTTACCACGGAGAGAAACGAAACCGAAACCTAACTTTGCCACCTTGAACCAGAGTATGCCGTTTTTATAAGCACACTACCAAATATTTGTACTGCTGGTCACGGAATTAAATCAATTTATATTAAAAAGAAATGCTTTTCAGAGTTACTTCCGTAGCCTCGTTGGCGCAGTAGGCAGCGCGTCAGTCTCATAATCTGAAGGTCGTGAGTTCGAGCCTCACACGGGGCACGTGTTTTTTCATCCGTGTGTGATGTTACCGTTTTACAAAGATGGGGTGTGTCGTCACTATTAACCATTTAGTCGTGTTTGAGCTTCCCAAGTCGTCACTTTATACATGGTGAAAACACTGAAGCTAAATATTACACCTGCAATGTACCTGTACTCGCCAAATAGTAAGTTTAAAGTTGTCTCTTTTTAAAGTTGTCCTCGGAAGTACAGGTTGTCATGGCCGCACTAACCTGGCTAGCCAGCGAAATAACATTAATCAGTTGCTAATAGCGTTAGCTACTTGGTCAACCTAAAGGACTGTGTTGTATATAATGTTAGGACTCTTGGTAGAAGTAGCATGGAAGAAAAACGCCCTTTTGTTCAAATGTTAACAGAAGAAAGGGTTTAGCTACTGATCTTGATGGCACCGATACTGATTTTCTGCCTACCAAGATTTGAATTTTGAAAATAAGTAAATCCTTTTATAGCTATTGTCAATAATAAATCATAGATATAGATATTTTAATGAATAACCTGGGGCTCAGTAATGTTTTACTGACTAGCTAACTGTAACATCTCCTGCAACCAGCTCCCTGCTCGCTCAATCAAAGCCAGTACTTTATCCTGGAGCACATAGCTGTGACTTTTACTATTCGTTTCCGTATTTGTTGTCACACTAAATCTAAAAGTATATTTGTAAAGACAAATTTAAACTAAATATTTACCTTTTTTTCATGTAGCCCCAGTGGACCAGTTGCAGGCGTTTGGGGGAAGTATGACAAGAAGAAACCCACCACATCACCAAACCACCTTAAAAACAGGGATGCTTCAGGGCCACTAAGGAGATTGTGGCACCAGGTGTGGAGAGCACCAAAAGGTATGTTGAATTAAGCAAACACAAGGTCTTGGTTGTCTAAACATTTTTTAAATAACTGAAACTGGCTGAAGTATTGTCTCCAGCTTTATTAGTTTAGTCAAGTTTATTAAAGGATCCCAATTAGCTGACGCCTTGACGACCAGTTTATCTTCATGGGGTCCAAAACATACTTTACATGAGACACACGTCCACCACGTCAAGCACTTCAAGTCATTATACCGGCACCACCCGTATCTCTCCCCTTCATTTTTTTTTACCATCTGTGCAGCTTCCTACAGTGCCTGGACCCTCACAGGTGATGCTCTTCAACCTACCATTACTTTGAGCTATACCACCATCAACTCAGACACAGACATCCAGTCAAGCTGTTCCCCTTGCACCACTCAACAATACAGGAAAAGTCAAGTCAATTTTATTTGTGTAGCCCAATATCACAAATCACAAATTTGCCTCTGGGGGCTTTACAATCTGTACAGGATACGACACCTTCTGTCCTTTACAGTACAACCCTCTCATTGGACATCCGAAAAGAGGAGAGGGAGCAAACTGGCACTGTCAAAAGATAATATATGAGGGAGACAGACATGGAAAAAAGTGTAAGAAAGGGAGAGAGACACCATCACATCTTCAGTACCGTGGCAACTTGTACTGCGAAGACTCTGAGACTCAGTCATATGGCGAATGGAGGGTTGTGCTGGAGAAACGTGGTTACGGTTAAAACAAATGACAAGTAGGGTGGGGACAGTGGTAATTCAGTCTGACAAAAGCTTCAAAAGATAATATACAACGGGTTGGGACATTTCTGTGTTTTTGATTTCTTCTTCATTTTCTTATTTATGTTGCACTTTATTTCATTACATTTTATTGCTCTTTTTAGTTTATTTATTCCTTGAGTTATTTATGTTACATTTAATTTTAATTTTATTATTATTATCATCATCATTATTGTTGTTGTTGAATGCTTCTGTGTTTTTGACTTCTTCATTTTGTTATTTATGTTGCACTTTATTTCATTCCATTTTATTGCACTTTTTATTTTTTATGCTTAAGTTATTTATGTTACACTTTATAATTATTACCATCATCATTATTGTTATTGTTGTAACTATATTAGAAAATATAAAGTGGTTTCGGATGCTTCTATGTTTTGATTTCTTCTTCTTCGTCATCCTCTTCCTCATATTATTATTTAGTTAAAGGGACTATTTGTAACTTATCACGCGCATAAATCTTAACGGGTCGGTATCCCATGCGCGCTCGCATGTGGGTACGCGAGCGCGCAGCAGCTCTGCTCCTGCCTGTTTGCACACCGCGCTCGGTCTCACACGCTCGGCTCGCTCCACCTCCACGTGAACGCGCGCACACTACACACTGCAGAAGAGTTAGTTTAGCTCTGAGAATATCTGGTGAATGTGCAGTGGACGTTTTTGCAGAAATAACTGCTGCAGCTCCTCCAGACCAACAGAGGTTTCCCGTGTCTTGTGAAGTGACGGAGCTCCGCAGAGAGTTACGTTATCGTCCCGACCGGGTGTTGGTCTCCCCCTCCCCCCCCCCCCCCCCGTTCCCTCCGGATCGGGAGGAAAAGCCATCACTAGGATCAGCATTCATTCATGGAGAGACCTTCCTCTGGTCAGCTAACATTACTGCCAAGCAGGTGAAATACAGAGTGATATTGTGTGTTAGCTGACGTGTGTCGCCTCACTGTTTAGACCGGTGCTCGTTCATGTCAATGTAGCGCGAGCACAAGCGCGAGCGCAAGCAACAGGATGCTGACTTTCGTTGACATTGCGGCCACAGGTGTCGCTGTGAACAAGCAATTTCTGATTCTTACATATAGCCCCTTTAAATTATTACAACAGCTTTACTCCAAAAATCGACAACTTTAGATTTTGTGGCAGGTAGACAAAAAAAAGTTAATTTCCAACACTGGTTATTGAAGCTTTAACATATGGACAAAGCCAAAAAATATTTGCATGATCTGCCGAAACCGATCCACACTCCCTCCAGCAAGAGTGCTGAGACCCACTGAATTTTGATTTCTGGTTGGGGGTAATAAAGAAACAGGCCACATTTTCCAGCAGAAATCGAGTTAGTGGAAGTAGACTGGGTTTCCCATACATGAAGCCACATTTCCTCTGGTATTGCTATAGAATAGACATCTTTATTGAATGAATACATTTATTATCGCACATTTCACAGACATACATACACTTAAAAGCTTCCTTTGCCATGGGTTAAATTACATGAGATTAGGAAAAAAATAATAAGAAGAAAATAAAGAAATAATAATAATAAACAAAGTGATAAATACCAGTAATAGCCTAAGTGGACCAAACGGTTGGGATGAGAGTGCTAAAATATTTACAGTTAATACATATCTTAAATAGACATCATAAAAGAAACAGCAGCCGTCTCTAATATCCAGTGAAATCATTTGTTAAGTAAAATGACAGAGGATGGAATAAAAGATCTCTTAAAGATGTTTCTCTTTGCTGTGGGTACCCCGTATCGTCGTCCCGAGGGGAGTTTTTCAAATTCATTAAACAGGATGTAAAGGGTCCTCAACTATTAATGTCGCTATGTTGGTTTCCTTTTCACAGTGCCGCCTTATGTAGTTGGTTTAATTTTTATTCATTGAGGTGATGCCCTGGTATAGTTAACCTATGAAAAAATCTACTACTACAACTTTTAATAATAATCCTCATGTTTGGTTTGGACAAAAGAGTCTGCAAAATGAAATTGTAGAGTATTCTTTGTCTTCTTCATCATCACATGAGGTCTTTAGTTTGGCCTTTTACACAAGCCCACTTCACATGTTCACTTGCTGTCATACATACAGTATTTCTACATAATCATAACGCGTTAGAGCATGATACGAGCGGGATTCGATACCGGGGTCTCAGGGTTGTGAGGCTATTTTAAATAACCGTGCTATGACGCACAGTGACCAGCGGGTGGCGCCCGTGTTCCACTATCAAACAGCACTTTCCTCTGAGTCCACTTCACTCACAGACATCAGTCAAGTTTAATGGAGCTTATCTGCACAAGCAGCTGTTGTAAACTATGTGAGAGAGAGTTGTAACGTCAGTAAATAAAACAACAACAATAAATAAATAAATAAACAGATGTTTTATGACCACATAACTTATTGCATCAGGTGTAAATTATTATTCCTTATGATTATTATGGCAGTTATGCTCTTATTGTGCTTCTTAACTGTAACAAGCTATGGTTAACATCACGATAGTTTGCTGTATAGCAGCCACACATTTTTTTTAAACCACACAGTATTTATAGAAGTATTCTGAGTGCACATGTCAATTAAGTAATTGAGGTGGAGTGAGTGAGAGAGTCAGAGAGAGAGGAGGCGCTGAGGCTGACAGAGCAGCCACACACACACACACACTAACTTACTGGCTGCACATGAAGTTTTCACTCACACTGCACCGTGGGACTTTTTTTTTTTTTTAGGAATTCATATTAACCACCCAGACTCTCCTATCTCCTCACTGACATGTTGCGATGTTCCGTGCAGCCTTACAAAACGTGGACTTGCTTTGGGTGATTGTGTTTTATTTTGTTTTCGTGCCGGAGACCGGCAGTAGATCAGCCGATGCGGACAGCTGTCATGAGGTGAAGACAGCCTACATGATGCGCCAAATAGGCCCGGTGGAGCTGGTGCCAGACAGGCCGGGAACAGGTCAGTCAGCCCCTCTGCAAATATCATGCTGGAAATACTATATGTAATAATAATGTTACTTAGTACATTTAGTGAAGCACTGTACTTCCTATACTTTTGAGGTAGTCGACCTGTACAAGAGTGTTTCCATTTTGTGCTACTTTATACTTCTAACTCTAGTCCATTTCAAAGGCAATATTGTACATTTTACTCCATTACTTTTATCTGACAGCTATATTGCTCTGCAGATCGACACTTTAAATAAACACGGTTATTTATTTATACATTGAAATGCAGTGTTATGGATTAAACTACCATACAAAGTCGTTAAAATGAGCTCCACCATACAGTAGACCAGCTCCACAACATCAAAATGTTGCTTGCATTACAATCTAATAATGTATATCATAATATAACACTGATAGGGCCATTCTGCTGCATAATTACTTTTAATACTAGCTGATAATACTAATGTACGATTATGATTGAAGGACTACGAGTATTAAAGTATTCCTTAATTAAGTAAAGGATCCAAATTCTTCATTCATCACTGTGAAATATACAAGATACCTCCTAACCACTATACAATAAAGTAGCATCAAGATATCTATAGATTAAATATATAAATGAGTATAAACTTGCAACTTCCTGTGTTCAAAATAATTTAAAAGAATCACTGTGTCTTGTAGCTTTAGAAATAAGGGCTAATTACTGTGCAACATGGGCCACCACTTCTTAGATAGAAGCTATTTCTGTTGCAAACTCACCTTTATGGTCTGCAGCGCTTATATAGAGCTCTTGAAAGCATACTTGGCTATAAGTGGTGGTGTTAAAGATGCTGTTTTCTAAATGTAAATGTGAGATGTCGTCTGGTTTATGAGAGTCTCTTAGCATAAAATTACAATTGGTGAGCAACCACTTCTAAATTGTTGAATAGGACATCAACATTTTTAATGTGACTGCACCCAAAAAGAAATCACAGAAAGATGATCTCTTGGAGGCATTTTGTTGGCAGTAATTGCAGATTTCCCCAGGGAGCGGACGGACACAAGTGGTGGATGATGCAGAAATAAACAAGCTTTATTTTCTTGTAATCTTGACATACATAAATTGCCTCCTTGTCATAATTATAGAGTGCATATGAAAATGCATATGAATCAGATGTTAATCGTTTTGCTTATATTCAGCAGACATGAGGAAATCTGTGCCAGACATCAGTCGATAACTCACAGCTGCAACTGTAAAACACTCCTTTGGGGATTTAGATAAAAAGGAACTGTAATATTCCTACAATATTCCCGTTGCTGCACAAACTTACACAGTGCGCTATGAGCTTGTGATTGTTAACAGCTAGTTAACTATAGTGGTGACCTTTGTATTTTCAGGCAGAGATGTCTGCTAATTTTAGATGGTTACACCAGTAGAATCCTAAAACAACACAGTCTTTTGATCCGGTGTGGCCAATGAATGAATTAACTGGAAAGAAATGTAATTTTAAAGAGGCTGTACAACAGTTGAATAGCAGCACTCTCCTTGACGGACATACTGTATCCACACAAACACTTCCTACTCTTGATTAGGAGTGTAACGGTACATCGTTCTGTATCGATGTATCGATTCAATGAACGAAATGAAAAATATTTGAACGTAATCTTTAAGATACGCCTTTATTTTGAAATTCGCATGGCACATCGGTGTCAACGTTTCCATTTCTGTCCAAGCAGACCTCCTTTGTGAGTTGATATAAATGTAACTGATGGATATATGATACCGTCTCATATCGATCGCGAGCCCCTGAATTGAATCGAATCAAAATCGTATCGTGGGAGACTTTGTGTTATCAGCAAATATTGTATCGTAGTCCAAAGAATCAATATAATATCAGATCGTGATGAAACTTGTGATTTTACACACCTACTCTTGATTTCACAAATGCTGCGCTTCCTGGCCTTTCCATTGGTCTTTGCTTCTAATATTCAAGCTGAAAAAACCAGGTGGTTGTTCTGAAAATATTGTCAAAATCCTCCTAAAGTACCTATTAAAATTTGTTTATGAATAGGGGAGCTTGAGGTTACTACTAACCTTACTAACTAACAAACTAACAAAAAACATCTTAACACAAAGTCCACTCACTGGAAATTTCCGAGACAGGGATTAACAATCTCCCCCCACATATACTGTACAGCCACCTGTCATCAAGTGGCCGAAATGCCATACATCATGTGATAACAATGGACCCATCTCTATGACAACTGGGGCTATCCTCGAACAAAGAAATTCACAGTCGACTAACACTCATACGATCTTTTCGACTAGTTTCGATTAGTTGATTTAATCGAAAGATCTTTGAAACTGAGTTTCTCTACAAAGAATCGCACAAAAGCACCACTTTAAATGTTGTGTTTACCAGAGATGTGCTCATAACTTTCCTGGAAATAAGTCATGAAAAGGCGTTAAAAAAGCATTAAAAAACAAATAATCGACGAAGACCAAAATGTCCGATTAGTCGACTAATATACTAAGAGGGGGCAGCCCTAATGACAACTGACTGAGCACACTCCATCTCCAGATGAGAGCCATGTGAGGCAGCTGAATGCTCTGGAAAATCTCCAGTGAGTGGACCTTGCGCTAAGATTTTTTTTTCAAACAAGTTTAATGAATAATGTTGATAACAGAAGAACAGAGGTAGCAGTCTATCAAAGTCAGACTGCTTCATGCGCCACACACACACACACACACACACCTTGGTGTGAGTGGTGAAGTGTCGCCCACTGTGCATGTCATCATGTCCTGTCCCAACGGTCTCATTGTAGAATTATTTTTGTGAAGTCATAAAGTCTTGTGCACTGAGTGCTTTTTAGATTACTGGTCTCTAAGTGGATTAACTAATTTAACTGATTAACAAGATGGATTTTTATTGGTTTGTTAATTAGTGACACCATGTGGGATTTCCATTAACCTCAAAACAAACTTTAGGGACAGATCTCTAGCTCTGAGTAGCTTTTGAGCAGCCCAAAGTGTCACGGTGCAGGGAATACTCGAAACAGGGATTGGACCCAGTTGCAGAGAGTTGAGGAGGCAGCAGGATTACTTTATTGATTTATTGGAGATTGAGTTTAGTGGCAGGAGTACAAATAGGCAGAAGGTCCAGTAGGCAGGTTACCCGTGACAGACCACCACATAACAATGATGACGAACTGACACAGAACAAAGGAAGTGGGCTGGTGTATTATGTAGTGAATGAGTGATTGGGGAAATGGGGGGACAGGTGAGCAGGAGGTCTGTCTGGTGAGAGCAGAGCTAACGAGGGACAGGTGAATCTAATCAGGGCGGGGCAGACAATCAAAACTCGCGGGAAAACACACAAAGGCAGGAAGTGAAGTGGTCTGAAATGAGAAGGGAGGTGAGTAACAAAACAAAACAGGAAACACTAAACATGAATGAACGATTGAATGAAACAAGGAAAACATGGAGTAGGGCAAATTATGACACCAAAGTGTATTGGTGGAATTCATTCATTCAGTCCTTGGTGACCGAAACGTTGACTAATAAAGCAGAGAAAAGTTTTTCAGTCATTTTTTATTTGGAATTCATTCTGAGCCATAGCGGCATTTATCAGATATGTCATTGTTTCTGTTAATTATGAAAAACTTGGCGAGTTTGCTTACAAAGTTTGAACCAAGTGCAGAGTGAAGGTTGATAGAAATGTATGCAGACTTCATGAAATAATTCCTTCCTCCCATCATTCTGTGAGAAATATGAGCAGGCCTGTAGCTATTTCTTCTTTGTCTTTCAGACGAGTCTCTGCGAGTGTGTGTCCACCCCGGGCCCAGCTGCTGCACCAGTAAGATGGAGGACAGCTACATGGCGGCTGTTCGCAGCGAGACGCAGCAGAAGATGCGCTCCTACAGCTTTGAACTGAAGTACCTGATTGCTGGACACACCAAGGCCTACCAAGGTGAGGGAGAGAGAAGGCAAACGGGCGTAG
This sequence comes from Sebastolobus alascanus, assembly GCA_916701645.2. NCBI lineage: Eukaryota > Metazoa > Chordata > Actinopteri > Perciformes > Sebastidae > Sebastolobus > Sebastolobus alascanus. The sequence goes on along the minus strand of CAKAOJ020000108.1, from coordinate 766,934 downwards.
ACTAGAGAATACAAGACACATATTAAAGAGGACCTATTATGCACATTTTTAGGTGCATACTTTTGGGTTTCTACTAGAACATGTTTACATGCTTAAATGTTAAAAAAAAAAAAATTCAATTTTCTCATACCGGCTGTGCTGCAGCACCTTTTTTCACCATCTGTCTGAAATGCTCTGTTTGAGCTCATGACCCCTCCAGAAAAGCCCAGTCTGCTCTGATTGGTCAGCTGGCCCACTCACTCTATTGTGACCTATTGTCACCCGAACCACACTCTTCAGACTACTACGCTACGCTAGGTATTATGCAAATGTGTTACTTGGTGACATCATCATGTTACAGAAGAAAAGGCGGGACTTCAATCAGGGCGTTTCAGGCAGTTCAGGAGCAGTGTTTCTGTGGGGGAGGGTAATTTCCTTTGGCCTGGACTCTTTATAACTTTGCAGACCTTTTACATGCACAAAAAACTATATAACACATTAAAGGAAAGGGAAAAAGCACAAAATAGGTCCTCTTTAATTCATTTCATGCGTTATTGAAGAGAAAAGCATGGGGAATTGAAAAAAATGTCTGTTGTGAGATGAAGGTGTGAAGGGAGAGCAATGTACACATACAATGTACGTGAAGGCTGATGTGTATTTAATTATTCTTCAGTCAACTGTATTTTGAAAGTTGATAAACTTTTTTTTAACAAAAAACGCCAGAAATTATTTGGTTTCAGTTTCTCAAACATAACAATTTGGTGCTTTTTTTAAATATAATTTCAATGGAATATTTTTTGTGCTTTTGGACTGTGGGTTGAACAGAACAAGTCATGGCAAGACAAGACACCACAGTAGGCTCTGGGAAATTGCGACGGGAATTTTTCACCGTTTTTTGACATTTTGGTGACTAGATGATCGGAAAAATAGCTGGAAAATATTCCATGATTGATTGATAATGAAAATGATCATTAGTTGCATTTAAACAATAACAAGCTAGTTTCTGTTTCAGCTATGCTGCATTAATTATTGGTCCTTATTTTGAATAACAAGCACCAATAACGTCTATGGGTGATTCAAGAGCGTCAATCAAAGTGACGTTAATAGCAGTGGTGATTTTGGTGTTTTAACAGTTCTGTCAAGTGCCTGTACCCCCCCCCCTGCCATTCTCACTTTGTGTGTTCGTCATGAAACAGCTAGTTTGTGTCAGGGCGGTGGTGTGAGGCCAGTTTATTTTGTGAGGCGCCACAGTGGCTAGCCAAACAAACAACTGATGTTCGATTGAGTCTTTGAGAGAGCAAACTCTCAGAGGGAGCAGCGGAAAACTTTGTTACAACTCTCCGCTCTTTCTTTCTCTGTCCGTCTGTCTCTGTCGCTGCGATAATCAGGTTTTGTTCTTGACCAATGAGAGAGCGAGGGACGGAGAATGTTTACATTCAGTACGTATCCGCAGCAAAGTGTTGTTGCCCTGGGCAACAGCCGGTCCCTAACGGGCTGCTCTGAATAGGAGGAAGAATACTCTGCTTGTCCACTTGTCTCTCAACGCTATTCACCAGTCTCTGTGTGTGTGTGTGTGTCTGTGTGTGTCTGTGTGTGTGTGTGTTTGCGTGCATGAATGTGTGTTTGTGTGCATGTCGTGCAGAGATTATGAGACGGGTAGAGTTGATGAAACCCAGCAGACAGACATGGCAAACATGTACCACTCTGTCTTCTTCTTTTTTTTTCTGTCTCTCTATCTCTCCCTCGCTCCTCTCCTGCTACATCTGAATGCACTCAGGCTCCGTTTCAGCTGCTATTTATGCCCAACGGATGGCTAAACCACCCATGGGTAAAATGAATGCAAAACACCCATACACAAAGAAAGAAAGGCTGAACTGCAGCAAGTGAGAGGAGACAAGTTTAGCATTTACTTGAAATTTAAAAAATACGATTTAAACATTTTAAGAGTCAGTTCACCCAAAAACAAATCACAAAAAAAAACAAGAGCTATCTACCCATGCAGATAGTTTTATGTGCGAGTTGTTTTGCGATAGATATCGTTCTCTGAAAATACTGCTGTCACCTTAGTACAATGGAGTAGGGCTGCAACTAATGATTATTTTCATTGTCGATTGATTATTTTCTTGATTAATCGATTAGTTGTTTGGTCCATAAAATGTCAGAAAATGGTGAAAAATGTCAATCAGTGTTTCCCAAAGCCCAACTCAAAACTCAAAAGATATTCAGTTTACTGTCATAGAGGAGTAAAGAAACTAGAAAATATTCACATTTAAGAAGCTGGAATCAGAGAATTTAGACCGAAAATTATCCAAACCGATTAATCGATTATCAAAATAGTTGGCAATCGATTTAATAGTTGGCAACTAATCGATTAACTGTTGCAGCTCTACAATGGAGGTAAATGGTATTTCTATTTTGCTGCTCAAAACAGAAAATTTGCAGAAAAGCAAAACATTCTTTTGGCAGAGCAAGATGATGTAGTAATGTTCAAAGCATTTATTCATTTGGGTATGGTTTTGACATCAAAGGACGGCAAAACACACATTTATAGGTGCCTATGGGTCTTTTCAGCCGTTACTCTTTTTAGGTGGAAGCTAAAATTGATAACTTTTCACAAACAGTGTGCTGGATTCTCAGGAGACCTCACTGTCCTTGCAAGAAAGTAGTGCCATATATCCCAAAACCTAGACAATTAAAACAGAAACTACCTGCACAGCTAAACAAATTAAGTGACAGAATATGTTTTTTTATGTTTTAGGTGAACTGACCCTTTAATAAACGAAACGAAACTCATTTTGCACGACAGCAGCGTTCTCCAACAGCTGAGCTGAATCTCAAAGGATCCCCTCTCTCCAAAGCACAGTGATTAAAACCCGCTAGAGAAACTGAGACATGCCCAGAGCGGTTGTAGTCAGGCTCTATTTACACCCTGAGGATTACTTTAGTGTGAGTGTGTGCGTGTATGTGTGTGTGTGTGAATATGTGTCTGCATGCTTGCGTGTGTTTCTCCTGGCACTGTAAGGCCCTCGTGCCCCCTCCACCACAGCGCAGCTGTCATCCAATCACAGAGGGTAAAGAGCTAATCACATGACCCCAGAATAGGCTTTGCTGTGTCACTCGATGCCATCTGTATTCGTGTTGCTATTGCCAGGACATGGGTATGCAAACACATAAAAGTGAGGCGTTCTCACTCGGTGACGCACCGACCACCACCAATGTCACTTCGTTTCATTTAATCTGTTTGGATTAAAATTTGTTTGAATGTACAGAACTGAAACAAATACCGCGTCGCTCCCGGAGAGTGATATTGAATTTCTTATTTAGTAAATTTTTGAGTTACTTGATAAATTCCCTGATAAATTGCCGTCATTTGGAGAGTCAGGTGGCTGCAGCTGTGATAGTGAAATACAAAGCGGTTAAGGCACGAACACACACACACAACACTGGCTGATTGAATGACTTAGTGAAAGTCACAGATACCTTTCTCTCTCTCTCTTACTCCCAGTTTGTGTGTGTGTGTGTGTGTCAGGATGCCATCAGATTGACGTCACCCTTTTTACTTGGGAAGTTTCAAACTTAGACACACACACACACACCACGGGCAGCCTCTGTTAATAGTGGCGTCCACTTTATTAGACATAGGAAACACAGTAGATCCTGAGATTGGGCCTCTCATTATCACCTGACTATAGATAACAGGGTAGTGAAAACGAGCTCAGGGATGAATTAAGTCGTGTGCTATTTTGGCTCGCATGCAGCAGCAGGATAAAAGTCAGTCCAAGGTTAGTGAGACAGACACTGTGTGTGAGACAAGGAAAACTAATATATGCACAGATATGGAAATGCCACATCTTACATAACAATTTTATATAGACTCACTGTATATATACGTTACATAGCACACTCCATATGTTTGCTTCATATATGACCATATATATGTTTATATCTTACATAATAACAGTGGCGTGGGATGGCAATGTTAATCAGTCGGTTGGTCCAGACTGAAATTTTGCAATCCATCTTGTGGATGCATTGCCATCAAATTTGACACAGACATTCGTTGTTCTTAAAGGATGAATCCCAGTGACTTTGGTGACCCCCCCCCCCCCCCCCCCCTTTTTTATCTAAGGTCATCATAAGGTCAAAATTTCACTTTGTCAACTTCATCTTCAGTTGATTTAAATTGAACATCACCCAAGAAAATGACAAGAAATTAGCTTAACTTTGTTAATAATGGTGTTAATATTCCCTTCAGTTATATTCAGGACTAATTATCATGGATGTTTTATCACTAGTGCACATGGTACAATAAAATGTATCTCTGTCTCACTCCCTTTCTCTCTGTCTTCTCTCTTGTTCCAGAGACCTTCGAGTCGCTCGTCTCCTTCACGTCTAACCTGACCAGCACTCTGTTTGACAGCGCTTACTCTGCTCTGGCGTCCGACTGTCGCCCCCTTGTGTTTCAGCTGTTCAGCGACATCGAACGCCACCTTTCTGGAGACTCTAATTCCACGTTGGACAACAGTGTGCGTCGGTTCTACAATGACCTTTTCCCGTTGGTCTACCGGCGCCTGCTCAACCCTGGGATCGGCCACGTGTCGCCAAAGTCCTATTCCTCCCCGTCCGCCGATCACGACGACTGCCTGCGGATGACGCGGCAGGACGTCAGCCCGTTCGGACCCCATCCTCGCCTCCTGGTCGGCAGCTTGTCCCGTGCGCTCGGGGCCGCTCGAGCGCTGAGCCGACTGCTGGGACTGGCTGGGGAGGTTGTGAATGCGACCGAGAAGGCGACGTTATCCAGAGAGTGTGGGCGAGGCTTAGTGAGGATGCAGTACTGCTCCCACTGCAGAGGGATGACACTGATACGGCCTTGTACCGGACTGTGTGTCAACATTATGAGAGGATGTCTGGTAAGTGTCTGTGCATTTACTGTTTGTGTGTGTATTTTAATATGTGTGTATGTTAGATTAGAAAGTTGATAGAAAGATCATGTCTGTGTATTAAGTATGGAGCTAGTGGCAGGAGGCAATTAGCCTATCTTAGCATAAAGACTGGAGGCAGGAGGAAGCCGTTATCCTGGTGCTGTCCAAATTTACAAAAACTCACCTATACCAGCACGTTATATCCATAGACTGTATAAAATATGGACATAGTCTCTGTGACGTCACCCACAGGTTTGTGAAGAGTTCGTCCACCGACTGTCACTCAAAGCTGCCACGCCCTCAATTATTGCCTAACTTTAAACCTTTATATAATTTAAATGGGTGAGTTATATCAAAATTCACCCAGTTGTCATGAACAGGGTTAATAGCTATAAAGACCAAAACCGTTTTTTGGTACCATGCTGTAAACATGTTTATTTACTGCTGTAAAGTTGGGCATGTTAACATGGGGGTCTATACTTCAGATCAGCAATACGTCATCCAGAGTAGGCTCGCATTACTACGCCTCCTTTCAGGGAAAACAATCCCATGTCCCAGCGTAAAGAGAAGAAGTTGAAGCATGTTTCCAAACGTCTACTTTAAACAAACCGGTAATAGTAATAACGCTATGTCGAAGACTTGCTGTGTAGTTGGTTGCACCAAGAATAAATCTCAAAACGCTGATCTCCGATTTGTTCCCCTGCCTTGTCCTAAAAAGATATAATTGAGGGGCTTTATGGCTCCAAGCTATTGACCAGACCAGCATCGCGTCATCGCCGAGGCTGCGAACTCGCTATCACAGGAGAGAAAATGACAAAAAAGCTGGTGTGTGGTCGGTTAACCGAGGCTTTCACACTGAGATTTGAGGCACATACGATGCATGAATATTCACTGTCAGTGTGGTAAATCACTTAAAGATGCCGGTGACAGTGACTGGCATGGCTAGCTAACGTTAGCTTGAGCGTGAGGCTGCTGCAGTAATACATTCATACATTAACGTTATAGCAGCATCAGACTGTCGTCTCCAACTAAATCTCAGCCCTATTGGCTAACAGGTTGGATTTGTACAGACAACACTTAGCCTGAAGTGATTCAATCAAATATGTATAGAAGTCTGGATAAGCAATATCCGGTCACTGTGTTGGATGGAGGGAGACTGAAGGGACATGGCGGCGATCAACCTTAATTTATTAAGGTATCGCGAACACTCAGGTTCAGGCAAGATGCCCTTAAACCTCCCGCAACTTAAGAACAACTTTTAAAAAAATGTTTCAGCTATATCATATCAGTAATGTTTTGTTTCTTTAAATTATTTGTAATTACCTCCACCAAGGCCAAAGGCCTAGGAAGGAGGTTAAGTTTTCACCGGCGTTGGTTTGTTTGTTTGTTGGTTTGTTTGTCCGTTTGCAGGATAACTCCAAAAGTCATTGATGGATTTGAATGGATTTTTTTGGAGGGGTGGGGTGTGGCACAATGAACAATCCATTAGATTTTGGTGGCGATCCGGATCATGATCCGGCTACAGGAATATTTTTAAGGATTCCGATCAGCCTGAGCATTTAAACCACAGGCTATAACACATGCGCAGTGTAGCTGATGACACGTTCATGACGCATCACCCTGCCTCTTTCCTTCTGCCAGCAGAGAGAGGGACAGAGAGAGAGCGGGGGGTGGAGGGAAGGGGGGGGACACCTGTAGATTCAGCGTTTTTTTCACATTAAACTTGGGGCAATTACAGTTGAGTTCGACCAAAGCACACTTGGTGATTGTTGGAAAGAGTAACGATGACGGTTTAGGTGAGTTTTATTTTGTTTCTGTCCAGTTTGAATGAAGTGTTTTGCGATGCTCCGCTACGTACAGCTGATCTCAACATAAACAAAAATACATGTGGATGATGACGCAAGCTGAATGGAGAGGGGGGCGGAGGTCTGCGCTCTCCGAGTGCCATTCTAGTTTAAATGTGGTGCTACTCAAAGCCACTGAGTGATTGCTAGACTGGCTGAAAACTAGTTTGGACGTGTGAACTCAATACAGACGACGTCTGTGGCTAACTGTTTATTCTAATACTATAACAATAGAACAAACAATAGTGAGTGCATGGCTACACGGTCAAACACTGTGTGCTTATCCCTGGTCTCCAGTCACTGCCCAATCAATTCCACCTGTCTTGGTGAGCTCACCTACAGTATATGCCCTCCTGCACCCATACACCACCCAGTGTTCAAAAGACTATTACAAATAGAAACAAGTAATCCATACATATATAATGGTTGCAACACTCATTCCAGCTTTAGAATTATGAGGTTAGCAAAAGGTCATCTAAGGTTATTCTTTTCAGGTCGTGTGTGTGTGTGTGTGTGTGTGTAGCTGACACTGTTTTAGATGCACGGGAGGCCTCAGAGTTTTTGTCTCCTTTTGCCTCTGGAGAGAAAAAAAAATGAGTAATGCTCCCATCCCTCACATTTCTGAATCCCTCATTCACATCATTTTATCATCAATAAATCATTCCCACATTAAGTGTTAGACTGACAAATAACAAGAGCATTGCCAAGAGAACTGGCAGTGTCTTCCGTGCGTCTTGACTGGGCTGCTTCGAAATTCGCCGGACAGCTTTAACAGCGCCCACAATAGAGAAACTTTGGAAGATGGCACTGTTTATCCCGCTTGAGAGTTTCTTGGAAGCAAAGAAAGCGTGGTGGTAAAACAACTCCCATCATGTTTAGAAAGGAAAGGAAAGGAAAATGCACACAGCAAAGTCAAGGAAAGGCAGAGGGACAAGTAACAGAAGTCAACTTTTTATGGAAAATGTTGTTTTGACTATACTGTTGTGAGATAGAAACTGCTAGTCATCCCAATCATTGACTCATTTTAAGAAACATTAAGAAACATTTAAAATGTAACATGTTCTTGTTCTCTTTCTCCTCATCTTCTTTCCACATTTATCACCCCTTCTCCTCCTCCTCTCCTCCGTCCTATTCCCATCTTTTTCTGTCCATCCTCTCTATTCTAGGTGGGTGTATCAGAGCTTGGCGCCCCCTGGGGGAGTTTGGTGGTGTTGCTCCAACGGTTAGCTGCTACCTTAGCAACCAGCAGCAACCACAACAGCATGGAGTTAGCGCTGTTAGCAGTCCGAAATCATGTGAATGATGCTATACTGCACGCTCAGCTGCACGGGCCACGCATCACAGCCACAGTAAGCAGAGGGGATGATGGGATGGCGGGGAAGATGTAATCCAAGTGTGGTTTGCTTTATACTTTAAATTGTTACATAACTTATGGATATTGATGCTAGTCTATTGAAAACGGTTTTAATACTAAAGTAATTGTTCCCCTGTAAAATACAGCCACGAAAAAGGGATCAGTAACAGATCGCTAAACCATCCTTACTAATATGCCCCAATAATAAAGTCATTTGAATTTTGGACACAGAGCGAGGAAGGCCGTGGGTTTTCTTTCAGCCTGGCAGTTGGATCTCCTCACAAAAGCCTTGTACCTAGATGGGCTAAAAACAGCCTCATTCTTCAGAGAATCTGGGGTTCCCCTCAGTCTGTGTGTGTGTGTGTGTGTGTGTGTGTGTGTGCCCCCGAGTGTGTATGCGAGTGTGAATACAGATCCAGTGCCAGACAAAGACTGTGGTTGGCGGGACAACCAATACCCAGAATGCAGCTTGGTTCTGAGTGATGAGAAAGTTTCTGTGGCTAATCTCTGGACAAACAGACGACACACAAACACACGCATCCATGCACACACTGTTGGAGGAGGAAATAGAGTAGCCGTCCAACTTTGAGAGAACATTGTGGACTTAGTAGAGTAGATTCCTGAGAGGTAAACAAACATACACAAGCATAATCACACTGCTAATTGTTGCTAATACGAAAATACCACTTAATTGAATATTTGATCAAGCTTCCTATTCATAAGACACATCGCCAAAGGCTAACCCCTAACCCTTTAACAGTGCGTATGTGCAGCACTTAAAGTTAGTAGATGATTGCACCATGAATTTTAAGAAAGCAGTGATTTCTTGAAACAAGTAAGACCGCTGTTGATAAAACAGATTTTACCGATGCAGCAGCAGACCAGCAACTCTTGTGTTCTGCTAGGTAAAATGACTGTATTTGTGAATGGAGTCTGGTAGCTTTGAATACCGCGATATAACCGTTTTAGTTCCCCGTCGGAAAGGGCTGTCTGATGGCGAGGTAAAGCTGTGAAAACATTCTAAATATAGCGTACACTTAAACTGATATTGAATTTTTTTAGGTCGGTAAAATACGTTTTTCTGCTGCTCCTGTCCACAGCCGATTTACCTCGCCGTCAGACAGCCCTTTCCGATGGTGAACTGAAGCCGTTATATCGGTCTCTTTAAAGCCACCAAACTACATTCACAAAACAGTCATTTTACCTTGCAGAACACGGGAGTATACAACCCCACTTCAATAATCAGAACTAAACCTTTAAGTTATTTCCAAACTTAGCACAGCGAACTTTGACTCAGGTAGTGCTAGCGTTCACATTATTCATAACCTTATTGATTAGCTTCGATTAGTTTACTTAGGTAACCAACGTCACTGCTTTTTGCAACGGCTGAGTGGGCGTTTCCATTTGAAAAAAAACGTAACAGAACATGTAAGTCAGTATTATTATCAGTGGTGTAGGTGAGCGTAGTAGTGTAAGGTGGAAAGCAAATATAATAGAAGTTAAAACGCAACCAAACAAAACATTGCTAGCTGGGAGGAGAGAAAGAGAGAGAGAGACAGAACTGACATATCCAGCCCGCTTATACTGTATAGCAATCAGGAGGAGCTGATTCAGGTGTGGCTCATCCCCCTGACACACGTCTGCCACTCTGACTGCCTCCTAAACTGAAACACATGGAGCCACAAATATGTGTATGTTTTTGTGTCAGAGGAAACAGGATTACAAATTGGTGTTAGGCTAATCTTGTATATTTATAGCATATTTATCATCACAATAACCAATATAGCTAGTCTGCCAGCTGTGAAAGGCAGACTGCACAGGAGGACACGGCTCCCAACAATCAATCCCAAAGTCATTTGTAAAGCCGTAACACCATATTCTGCAACTGAGAGTTAGCGGGAACTAGATAGCAAGCAAGCAGAGAACTTGAAATAACTAATGGATAGATGGTTGAAACGTCTAGTTTCTGCCTCTCCAAGCGGTGATGCAAACTTGCCTGAACCTACTGAAAAAAGAGGGACCAAGCCTACTGTAAACATCAACAATGCCAGGATCACTATGTCTTGTATTAAAAGAAATTGTAACAATATTTTATATAATTAATAGTGTTAAATAACATCCAAGTTAAAATCTCTTCAAAGGGTGCCAGCTAGTGAGACTTTTATGCAAATGCAGACTCGACTTTACTATGTATGTGTTGAACCCCAATGATATGACGCGATATGGCGCCGTGACATCTCCTCTTCTAACCCTACTTGAGCAAATCTGATGTGATACTCCATGTACATCTCGTAGCATTTCTCTGAAAAGCATCCAAACCACTACCCTGCAAACTGTCTCTTCCTCAGGTAGAGAAGGTGTGTGGACCTCAGGCAGCTGGTCCCATGATGCCAAGTGCAAATCCCACTACCTCACATATCACGACCTTTGTGAGCCCTTCTACATCAGTCACCTCACAGAGGTTAAATGTGACATCGCCTCCCTCAGCGGGTCCCCCTGCTCATCAGCGTCTGCAGCCCCAATCCCGGAGGTGAGTTATGAAACGTATGACTTCCTGTCAGAGGTTAGAATATCTGGGGTAAGTTAGACTATATCCTCAGAAGGTGAATTAAATGTTGGAAGAGACAGAGTAGAGGTTCTGTTTACTTTTGACCTTCAGTCATAGCAGAAGAAAATCAATTCAAACATGTCTTTTTTCTGAGCTTGTGTGTGTTTGTGTATCCCACCAGGACATTCCTTCTTAAAGGCTCCAGAGGAGACAAAAGTCGCAGCCTGAAAAAACTGTCCAGGTAAATCCATCTGCATCAGTTGAACTTTGAAGGAGTAATTGTCCATTAGAAAAATTACAGGCATCATATCACCTGTTTGCTCCTGTTTTTTTTGCAATAGTCATTTACTCCATTCTGTCCATTCATTAGCAATCATAAAGAAGAGTCAGTGTCAAAAGAAACCTTATTAGTTAACGGTTACATTTTTGCCCCTGGACTTATTCAAAACATCTGTTAGAATGATTCAGTGCAAGCATTACACCAATAAAGAGCAACTCAGCTGTTGTCAGTGGACTTTTAATTCTCTATATCTTTATAACTATGTCTCTTCATTATTTTATGTGTCGTTCCTCCCTAAGGATATAGCCATCCCCCAAAGGCTGGGACTTTGAGTATAAATAAAACCTGAGATCAGCCAACTCATTAAATGAAAACCTTCATATTGATTTTCATTATGCAGTCATCATCAAAAGTGCTGTGAGCTTGTTTCCATTCCCCACGCTGCTTTCAGTAACTTACCAGTGAAGGGATTTCACAGAGAACTGGACATGACAGGTCTAAACTGGAACAAATAAAAGTATATGGTACACTGGTCTTACTAACCACCAACAACCCAAGCATTCAACTGTGCACAACTCTCTCTCTCTCTCTCTTTCAGGGAGTTTGAAGGCTCTATCCAGCGGTACCAGTGGTTTTTCTCTGAGCTGCCAGAGATGCTTTGTGAAAGTGAGATGGAGGTTGAGCAGCACACATGCTGGAGTGGCCAAGACGTCGTAGAGAGGTGCGTGTGTTACGTTATTACTTTGTAGCAAAGATTTTTTTTCCCAGGAAGGACCTACCAAACACCAATCTCATCAAGGTCCTGGATGACTACTCGAGTCAGGCACCCATTTCTGTCATTTAAAGGAGCAGGGTGTAGGATCTAGCGGTACTTAGTGGTGAGGTCGCAGATTGCAACCAACTGAAGCCTTTTCCGTGTGCCAAGTGTGTTGGAGAACTACGGCGGCTGACGCAAAAACGTGAATGGTCCTCTCTAGAACTAGTTGTTGTAAGAGTAGCGTAGGTCATTTTGAGTAGAGCCAGTGAGGAGAGTGTGTGTGTGTACATGGGAACTGAGTGGTGAAGCAAGAGAGAGAGAGGGCAGCGGCGGCAGCGAGTATTGTTATCGACTCCGGCCTAAGCAGGAAAAGTGTTTGGTGGTTGGTTTGTCAGTTCATGGGCTGCTGTAGAAACATGGCTCTCCGGCTCCCTATGTAGATATAAACGGCTCATTCTAAGGTAACGAAAACACGATTCTTATTTTCAGATGATTATACACTAAAGAAACATATTTATTCATTTTATTTTCCATTTCTGACAATAAACCCTCCCAATTGTTACAAACTGTTCCTTTAATGCTCATTTAATTCCATAATGCACGAGTGATGAAAAGGCAAAAAGCAACAGAAAAAGCAAGGGAAGTACATACAGAGAGAGAGTTTTGATGTAAAAAAATATTCACCTTGGACTTTGGGCCAGGTTCAGGCCAGGTTTTCAGACCTGTGCAGTACTCAGGAGGCCTTGTAAAGTATTCAACATTTCTCTCTGTACTGCCACCTGCCCAGAAGTTTCAGTATATTGCAGCAATATTGATGTACAGTAGGGGGTACATTTGTCCCAGTGTGCCGTAGCATCCAGTCACAATTCTGTGTTAAGTGACAGTGTGAGACAGATGTTAAGAGCCACCTTGGATTTTACGTCTACTCAGCTACAATTCACTGATATATACTGAAGTGAAATCTCCTGAGTTGTTGTTGAGAAGCTCACCTTACATTGGTGGGTTTGTATTTCCTACATTTATCTGAAACTGAACTTTATGAGCATTAAATGCCAGTAATGAGTTCTTCACTCGGGCAGTCATTCGTGACTGCGCCTAATTTTCAGTCAGAATGATTTTTAAATTAAAAAAGGGGACAAAAGTGCAGCATATGAGAATGTGTGTGTGTCTCCTAATAGTTGCCAGGGTGTGTGTGTGTGTGTGTGTGTGTGTGTATGTGTGTGTGTGTGGTGACAGGGTTGTGGAGGTTAGAGAGTTTGTTTCCAGAGTCTTTCTCATGGTGATTACATTGGCAGCTTGAACTGGTAACAAGACAAATGTGCACACACACACGCACGCACGCACGCACCAACACATACACACATTCACAGGCGTGCACAGAAACACACGTTCATACACACACGTAACAACTAACACACATACCAACACGCACCCTGCAATACACACAGAATATGAGATCATCTGACATCTCACTGCACACAGCCCTATCTCAACACACACACACATGAGTACACACACACCATCAGTTGGTCAGTTGCTGTGATGGAGACGGTTTTCCATCAATGGTCTATCAACCATATGAAACAGGCCATGTAGTCTTGCAAGGACATCCTACACAAACAAACACACACACACACTTTGTTTTATCACCAGTGCTTCAGTGAAGGCCAGTAAACCTCGTATTTAATGGCTCATTTCTTTGCCTCTAATGATATTTTAAAGGTCCCATATTGTAGAAAGTGAGATTTCCATGTCTCTTTTGATTATGAAACAGGTCAAGGTGCTGTATAAATACTGTGAAAGTCTCAAAACACTCAATCCATGGAGAAATGCACACAGCCCGTATGCAGAAATTGTGCTTTTAAACATGCTGTCAGGACTTTCATAAGGTTTTGATGTCACAGCTTTTACAGTCACCGATAGAAGTGCCGCTAAACTCCGCTGTGTAGTTGACACATACGGTGAGTCCCCGGCTGCAATGACGCTGTGAAGACGGCAACAACGAAGATGCGGAAGACCGGAAAAGTGAACGCTGACCAATCAGAGCAGACTGGGCTTTATTAGAAGGGGGGGCTTAAAGAGACAGGTGCTAAAATGGAGCGTTTCAGACAGAGGGTGAATACAGGTATATTCAGACAGACAGTATGAGAAAAATAAAGTGTTTTTTAAACATTATACCATGTAAACGTGTTGTAATAGACACCCAAAATACAAGTATGAACCTGAAAATGAGCATATGTCTTCTTTAAGAAAAGTGGAGCAGGACCCCCTTTAATTAAATATATTGTTTAATTCAAAATGACCTAGGAATAAAATATTTCATTGTATATAGATAACACTCTTTACAGTAATAAATGTGATGTACACTAATGTATCTAATTTTACATTTAAGAAATGCAGATGATTACACCCTTGATAACAATTCTTACATTTAATGGATAAATAAATAAACATCTAATAGTCCGGCTGGTGTGATGCCAAAAAATAACAGTATAATATGTTTCAACAGACATCAGAATATATCACTGAATTGTGATTACCAGACAGAGAACAGTGAACGGTTTTCCCTCAACGTCCCTCAACTATAATGTCTGTCTTGTAGTAAAATTTGCCAAAAGAATTAAGGTACTTTAAGAAACGGGATAGAATAAAGAACCAGTTAATCATAAATAGCCAGAACACAGGTGCACAGTGAACATGTGTGTTAAACAAGGGATTGTTCTTGCAATAAAGAAGTGTAGTAGTTAAAGTAGTTTAGCTAACATAACAAGTGGCCTGATGTGCCAGAGCACTTCTTAAAGAAAAGTGAGCACAATGAATAAAATGTCTTTTGTTTACAAGTCGTGTTTCAAAATCTCAATATCTACATTCAGCCATTTTTTGCCAGGCCCCATCTACCCCAAACCAGAAGTCCTTGTAGATTTGTCTGTAGGTCAGTAAGGTGAGGTTTCTGAACATAAACAAGACGTGTAAGTGTATTTACACGATGTAAGTAAAATCCTCAGACTGTCCTTATCTGTGAAGTGTGTTTTCGGGTTTTATTTAGAGGAACAAAAGAGATGTAACACTGTGTTGGTGTTCAGCCAGTCTGTGCCTCTCTGACCTCTTTACATCTTCTTCTCTCTTGCATCTATCCATCCACCCGTTCATTCATTAATTCAGCCATCCATTCATCTCTCCATCCTTCTATTCAGACCTCCATTCATCTCCTCCGCCCTCTGACCCACTTCACTTACAAATGTCTGTGTTGGTGAGAGTGCGCGTAGCCTATGTGAGAAAAAGAGAGATAGGCGGCAAAACACGAAGAATGATGAGAAAGTCTGAGAGTGCATGATAAAGGAGAGGAGAGTAGGTTATAAGCTCTCTTCTCTCTTGTGTATATATATACGAGCTAGCATGATGATGAAGATAGTTAGGCCCCTGTTGAGGGGAAAAAGGGTCCAGCACTAGAGTAGGTGTCAATTCCTCCCCGGTCCCAAAGTCAAGCCTCTTGCATCCGAATGCAACTTTTTAAGGTGAAAGAACTAAAATACCTCTTACATTTAATTTGAAAACAAGCAGGATAAATGTTTACAAAAGAACTGTTTACAATATTTACACTATTCAACAACTTTAAGTAAAAGTCTCAGTAGACAACTACCAGAGAGTAACCTTGAACGACTTAAACAATCCGGAGACCCATGAGTAAACACTGCTATAAGCTGCCAACCCAAACTGAAGGCCCTTGGCTGTACACATAAACTGAGGCGATGGCAGGAAACAACTGGCAGCAGACTGTCGTCCAATCGCTCCTGGCCAGTCCACCATATCCACCAACAGATGGGACACTCAAGTACACACAGAGCAGAGCGCAGAGCGAGATGACAGTGGGTCATTACGACATACACATTCATTTATTAGAATAACCATTAAAACTACACCATGTGGCAGGCACAATGCTTTTATTTTGTTAAAGGGACTGTTTGTAACTTCTTACACGTATAAATCATTGCGGTTCGGTGTCCCATGCGCGCACGCGTGTGGCTACGCTGTTCATTTAGCTAAAATAGCATATAATGGTTAAAATAGGGCCCTTAGGCTTGAGAAGCGGCTGTGCGCTGCTCTTCATTGGAGGTGGAAAACCAAAACTAATAGAAGACACTTCTGATCAGGCACAAATCTCACCATTGTGTGACTTATTGTCTACACAAATGTAACCTGGTAGCTAATGTAATGATTCAGGGAGTTTTTTAAGAAATGTCAAACAAGTTATTTGCTAATTATCATCTATTTATCAGCAGACATGGAAATAAAGCATATCAATTAACTTTGTATTCTGTTCCTGGAAATATATTAAATAAATTATCAGCTATTGGGAAATAGCGGAATATAATTATTAAATAATGTTTATAATAAAGTAATTTTCAATAAATTTTGAGGTAGTATTGGGGTAATTTGGCAGTAATTCCTAAGAAATTTCAAATGGGTTACTTGCTAATTATCACCTAATTACCATGAAATTTGCTGATCTGCAATATTAAGTGTTACCCAACTAATGATTGTTTTCATTGTTTTGTTCTATAAAATGTCAGAAAATGGTGAAAAAATGTTGATCAGTGTTTCCCAAAGTCCAAGAAAGGTTGATGTTTTGTCCACAACTCAAAGATATTCAGTTTACTGTCATAGAGGAGTAAAGAAACCAGAAAATATTCACATTTAAGAAGCTGGAACCAGAGAATTTTGTTTTCTTACATTTTCTTTTTTTAAGAAAACAGATAAATTGATTATCAAAATAGTTGGCGATTAATTTAATAGTTGACAACTAATCGATTAATCGTTGGAGCTCTAATCACCATCTTCACCATTGTTTGCTTTTCCATCATAATAGACACAACAGCTCTCAAAACAACTGTTAAAAACTCAATATATCTGTTGTAAATAATACAAAAAGAAATGTAGATCATACAATGACATTTAAAGTTACAGCTGTACTGAGCGGCTTCCTATCCATCCTTTCTCTCTTAATGTCACAGCCCCCATCTGTAGCTGATCTACGGCAGCCATTTCTCCCTCTATGAATGTTTCCGATTTAAATCAAGCAGAGGGGCAAATGAGTGTGTGATATGCAGTGGAGTGAACTCTTGATTGACTGGCCCCCTGAACAAGATAGTACAAGTATGTACTATGTATGTACAAGTATAACTGTGCTGGTATATTCATAACAGTTACAGTTAAACATTATAAATGTGCAGTTAAAGTGACTAAACTGTAATCTTCACGTGGCCAGTTAGAGCTGTAATAGCTGATTTTCTCCAGAAGAGGGAGGCATCTTATCACCATCCTAAGTAATGAGACATTAACTCTGCTTCCACCTCTGAAGACCTGCCACACCCGATGTTTTGTGTTTTTTAATGCATTAAAATCTGTTTTGTATCAGCCATTGATGCTTTACAGAATCAGGGAAATGCCGTTAAAAGACAAAGAAAGAATTGGCCGGAGGGGGGGGAAGAGGAATATGAAGGATAGAGAAAGTGAGCCTAAGTGCAACGTATCAAAACCTATCCAAACCACAGCATATCGCTTCCATGTCTTGTACAAGAGGTACAGGTATAACCCTCAGGTGCCAGTGTGTGTGTGTGTGTGTGTGTGTGTGTGTGTGTGTGTGTGTGTGTGTGTGTGTAAATGACTCCACAGGAATGCAGCAATTGAGGTTGTGACTCTTATAATTACACACCTCCCTCAGATCAGATCACTATCTCAGGTGATTTCATTTTCACTGTGTTTGTGTGAGTGTGCATGTGTGTGTGTCTCCACAGCATGCCACAACCGCTTTAAACGTCGCCGTTAACAACCCTGCAGTAACCGAGGGCAACAGCAGAGCAGCTTTGTCATTACGGTGCTGGTGATTTATGTGTGTCGTTCTCCAGATCTTATTAAGCGTCACTCTCTGTGTCGTCTGCTGCACACTTTCTGCAATATTATCATCTCATCACACAGACAGAGAATCCAGGCGGTCGGTAATCTGGCCGATAGCTCATTCACAGCACCGACAGTTTCCAATACATTCAGCAGGACAGCAGGTATTGGATGTGAGAAAATGCTTTAGATGCACAGATGCTGTTGATATCTTCCTCTCCAGTTGAATATAAAGCATAATCCACAAGGTGTGATTTATTACTGACATTATTTTCTGTAGCGAAGCACAGACGAGCTCGGATTACAACACACACAGAGGGAGGGCGACTTCATTCTCTACTCAGGTAGATATTACTCCTCTATATCTTTACATAACAAATAGTTGTTTGCTGCTATATTAATGCTCTGAGTTTCGAATTGAGAATCTTGCAACAATACTGAAAGGCAGTCAAGTTAAAAACAAATCAAGCCACCACCTCTTCACCTCCAGCCTCAGTAAATCTGATGGCTGTTAAGCATTAAGTGAGAATGATATCTGTTCAGCATTCAACAGATGTTTTGTTGCTGCTGGCAGAGTGTTTTAAGAATGTCTCATCCTGCAAATAACAAATAGTTTCATACAGCCAACTCTGGGTCTCAGTTCCCATTTCATCTTTTCACTGCTAGGCTGTAGATGTTAGACAGCTAATGGGTGAAACAACATGAATCCTTTCTTCTTCCTTCGGTTGCACTAATCATTACAGAGCATATAGCCCATTAATAATTGATCTTTCCATTACATCTTGCATAGTCATAGTCATGTGGTCCCTCTGCATTTGCGGTGGAGATTGCAGTGACCCCAATAAATATTGTCGCTCTGTCTGTCACTTATCCTGGAACTGCTAATCAATACCAGCTGAAGGCATTCCTCTTGGAGCACTCCACGTCAATCTGCTTTTAGAGTCAATTCTAGCCCCACCGTACATGTTGTTACCAGCCGCGACAGCCTGTGGCTGGTATTGTTTTCACCTTGTGAGTCTGTCTGCGTGTCTGTCATCGTGGCAATATGTGGTCGAGGAGACACTTAATGTAGCGGGAACTACCACAGAGGCGGTTTTGAGTACTTTGTGTTAATAAGTCTGCCTGTCTGTCTATGGACATATTTTTTCACTGCGATAGCGTCCCAGCCAAGCACCGCCCACCAGCCGGAGCACAGCCAATAGGAACGCTCAATAGAAACGCTCTCTCTCTAAAATGACCTGTGATTGGCCAAAGTCTCCGGTCACGGGATAGATTTTTTTAAAGCCTGAAAACAGAGCCATGAGGAGGTGCAGAAGTCTCTCAGAACACTTGAATTACAATATGTCGAAATGTTATTATGGAATTTTTGCCCAATGTTGCCAAAAATATATTGCCCATCCCGATTTTAATGCAAATACAACATTTATACTGTACTCAATATCTAGAGATATATTATAGTAATCTGCACATCTCGACTGTGACTGGTTTTAATATTAAGAAGGTCACAAAATATTGTACATTTAAACATAAAACTTTTGTAAGGTGCAACGAAAGCCTGGCATTCTGCACAGAAACAATTTCCCTGAGTTGTAGGAAAAGTATTGTTGAAGTTGTTTTCCCCTCAGTTCCTGATTATGGGGATGTAATCGACATGCTCCTGCCTCCACCTTTAGGTCCTTAGACTCCGTTTACCATTAAACTCCTGGATTAATTACCGGAGATAATTACAATACCCGCCACTGCATTTTTCATGATTAGGTCGGTTGGTCCTCCTTTACTGTGAGACACAATAACCCTTGGTGATTACTTATCCACAGATGTCTCATTGGAAAATTGCCATCTTGTAGGTATCTTTTAATGCCTGGAAGGAATGACTGCTTTATTGTTACCCAAACACTTAATACATCTTTGTAACTTCAAAGCCATACATGATAATGGCCTCATACCTGTCTGCAATGCTTTAACTAATTAGGGTTTATGCCCCGAAGGGGCTAAACCCTATTGAGTTTGTGCCGGTTTATTATTAGGGTTTATGCCCCGAAGGGGCTAAACCCTTCTAAGTTTGTGCCGGTTTGTTATTATTATTATTATTATTAGGGTTTATGCCCCGAAGGGGCTAAACCCTATTGTTTTTGTGTGAATTTGTTATTATTATTATTATTATTAGGGTTTATGCCCCGAAGGGGCTAAACCCTATTGAGTTTGTGTGAATTTGTTATTATTATTATTATTATTATTATTATTATTTGTTGTCTTAATTTTGAGCTAATATTCCCATGAGCTGGAATGAGCTAAAAAGATGAAACTTGGCCCAATAACTGGAAATGATGTGCAAATTCTTCTCAAGGAATATGACAGCAATCGGCCACATGGTGGCGCTGTAATTAATGCTCAAACACGCGATTTTGGAAAGGCCACGCCTCTCGAACCGTAAGTCCGATTGACTTGAAATTTGACACACATGTGCAGCTCCGTCTGATCTACAAAAAAGCCTCTGGGACTACTAAAGTCCGCCTAACTAGATTTTCCGCCATCTTGAATTTTTTGAAAAACACATTTTTGACATCTCCTCCTAAACCGTAGGTCCGATTGCTACCAAATTTTCTGTGGATCATTATTTGATGAAGTTCATCTAAAGTTGCATAAAACGTGTTGATATCTCATTGCGTTTTGAAGTTGTTGACAAACAAACTTTTCACTGGGCGGGGCTTATTAGGAAATTGGCCATAATTCATTGACCATTAATCTGATCATCATAAATCTTGGTAGATAACTTCAATACGTGTTTGGGAATAGGCGTCCCAAAGCATTTCTCGCTCGACCCATAGGGGGCGCCAAAAACATCAAAAACTTGTACCTCAAGATCCGGTGGACAGAATTTTATCAAATTTGGTACACATGCTCTGGGGACCAGTATTAACTAAGATCTGAAGTGTCATATTGATCGGTGCACGTGGGCTCGGCCTATTTAGCATTTTATGCTAAATTATGCCTTTGCTCAATTTGCTGTGAGCTGGAATGAGCTAGAGACATGAAACTTGGTACCATAACTGTACATGATGTCATAATAATTCACGTAAAATATGATCCAAATTGGCCACACGGTGGCGCTACAACATTTTTCAAGGACAGCCCCCTCACACCATAAGTCCGATTGATTTGAAATTTGACAGACATGTGTTGCTGAATGTGCTCTACAAAAAAGCCTCTTGGACCACTTAAGTCCGCCTTCTAGATTTTCCTCCATTTTGAATAATTTGAAAAACCCATTTTTGACATCTCCTCCTAAACCGTAGGTCCGATTGCTGGCAAATTTTTTGTGGAACATCATTGGACCATGTTCATCTGAAGTTGCATAAATGAGGTTGATATCTCATTGCGTTTTCAAGATATTGACCAATGGACTTTAAAGGGGCGTGGCTTAGCACATCAATACAGCTAATTCCACACCTGTTAGGCCCATCTTCTCGAAACTGGCATAATATGTTCATAGGAGTACCTGAAACGTACCCTGAAAGTTTCGTTCAAATCGACCACTAGGAGGCGCCACCAGGCCCAAAGATTTGCATGGGCCTATCGCGAATTTCGCCACAAATCAATGGGAGTTCGTCCCAGCTTCACCAAACTTGATGGATATTTTAATTGACCTGTTGAAATGTCACCAAAATGCCAAGAAATATGACTGGCGGGACTTTGAGTGTGCAACTACAGAAAGGCTGCATACAGTGTAATAATGAAACAAGGGTGTGATTGGTCTCACTCCTTCTTTATACAGAATTAAACCAGGTGAAATGACTTTGCTTTGTGAAGCCCAAAACCCGATCACTGCTGCTCGTGGCTTTGATTTCAGGTGCTTCCGCTGTTGAGCGAAAAAGGGCATAAACCCGCGAACTGCCGCTTGCGGCTGTAATTAGGGTTTATGCCCCGAAGGGGCTAAACCCTATTGAGTTTGTGTGAATTTGTTATTATTATTATTATTATTATTATTATTATTTGTTGTCTTAATTTTGAGCTCATATTCCCATGAGATGGAATGAGATAGAAACATGAAACTTGGCCCAATAACTGGAAATGATGTGCAAATTCTTCTCAAGGAATATGACAGCAATCGGCCACATGGTGGCGCTGTAATTAACGCTCAAACACGCGATTTTGGAAAGGCCACGCCTCTCGAACCGTAAGTCCGATTGACTTGAAATTTGACACACATGTCCATCTCCGTCTGATCTACAAAAAAGCCTCTGGGACCACTAAAGTGCGCCTAACTAGATTTTCCGCCATCTTGGATTTTTTGAAAAACACATTTTTGACATCTCCTCCTAAACCGTAGGTCCGATTGCTACCAAATTTTCTGTGGATCATTATTGGATGAAGTTCATCTAACGTTGCATAAAGCGTGTTGATATGTCATTGCGTTTTGAAGCTGTTGACCAACAAACTTTTCACTGGGCGGGGCTTATTAGGAAATTGGCCATAATTCATTGACCATTAATCTGATCATCATAAATCTTGGTAGATAACTTCAATACGTGTTTGGGAATAGGCGTCCCAAAGCATTTCTCGCTCGACCCATAGGGGGCGCCAAAAACATCAAAAACTTGTACCTCAAGATCCGGTGGACAGAATTTTATCAAATTTGGTACACATGCTCTGGGGGCCAGTATTAACTAAGATCTGAAGTGTCATATTGATCGGTGCATGTGGGCGTGGCCTATTTAGCATTTTATGCTAAATTATGCCTTTGCTCAATTTGCTGTGAGCTGGAACGAGCTAGAGACATGAAACTTGGTACCATAACTGTACATGATGTTATAATGCTTCACGTAAAATATGATCCAAATTGGCCACACGGTGGCGCTACAACATTTTTCAAGGCCAGCCCCCTCACACCATAAGTCCCATTGATTTGAAATTTGACAGACATGTGTTGCTGAATGTGCTCTACAAAAAAGCCTCTTGGACCACTTAAGTCCGCCTTCTAGATTTTCCTCCATTTTGAATAATTTGAAAAACCCATTTTTGACATCTCCTCCTAAACCGTAGGTCCGATTGCTGGCAAATTTTCTGTGGAACATCATTGGACCATGCTCATCTAAAGTTGCATAAATGAGGTTGATATCTCATTGCGTTTTCAAGATATTGACCAATGAACTTTAAAGGGGCGTGGCTTAGCACATCAATACAGCTAATTCCACAACTGTTAGGCCCATCTTCTCGAAACTGGCAGAATATGTTCATAGGAGTACCTGAAACGTACCCTGAAAGTTTCGTTCAAATCGACCACTAGGAGGCGCCACCAGGTCCAAAGATTTGCATGGGCCTATCACGAATTTCGCCACAAATCAATGGGAGTTCGTCCCAGCTTCACCAAACTTGATGGATATTTTAATTGACCTATTGAAATGTCACCAAAATGCCAAGAAATATGATTGGCGGGACTTTGAGTGTGCAACTACAGAAAGGCTGCATACAGTGTAACAATGAAACAAGGGTGTGATTGGTCTCACTCCTTCTTTATACAGAATTAAACCAGGTGAAATGACTTTGCTTTGTGAAGCCCAAAACCCGATCACTGCTGCTCGTGGCTTTGATTTCAGGTGCTTCCGCTGTTGAGCGAAAAAGGGCATAAACCCGCGAACTGCCGCTTGCGGCTGTAATTATTATTATTATTTGTTGTCTTAATTTTGAGCTCATATTCCCATGAGATGGAATGAGATAGAAACATGAAACTTGGCCCAATAACTGGAAATGATGTGCAAATTCTTCTCAAGGAATATGACAGCAATCGGCCACATGGTGGCGCTGTAATTAACGCTCAAACACGCGATTTTGGAAAGGCCACGCCTCTCGAACCGTAAGTCCGATTGACTTGAAATTTGACACACATGTCCAGCTCCGTCTGATCTACAAAAAAGCCTCTGGGACCACTAAAGTGCGCCTAACTAGATTTTCCGCCATCTTGGATTTTTTGAAAAACACATTTTTGACATCTCCTCCTAAACCGTAGGTCCGATTGCTACCAAATTTTCTGTGGATCATTATTGGATGAAGCTCATCTAAAGTTGCATAAAGCGTGTTGATATGTCATTGCGTTTTGAAGCTGTTGACCAACAAACTTTTCACTGGGCGGGGCTTAGCAGGAAATTTGTCATAATTCATTGACCATTACTCCAATCATCATAAATCTTGGTAGATATCTTCAATACGTGTTTGGGAATAGGCGTCCCAAAGCATTTCTCGCTCGACCCATAGGGGGCGCCAAAAACATCAAAAACTTGTACCTCAAGATCCGGTGGACAGAATTTTATCAAATTTGGTACACATGCTCTGGGGGCCAGTATTAACTAAGATCTGAAGTGTCATATTGATCGGTGCAAGTGGGCGTGGCCTATTTAGCATTTTATGCTAAATTATGCCTTTGCTCAATTTGCTGTGAGCTGGAACGAGCTAGAGACATGAAACTTGGTACCATAACTGTACATGATGTCATAATGCTTCACGTAAAATATGATCCAAATTGGCCACACGATGGCGCTACAACATTTTTCAAGGCCAGCCCCCTCACACCATAAGTTCGATTGATTTGAAATTTGACAGACATGTGTTGCTGAATGAGCTCTACAAAAAAGCCTCTTGGACCACTTAAGTCCGCCTTCTAGATTTTCCTCCATTTTGAATAATTTGAAAAACCCATTTTTGACATCTCCTCCTAAACCGTAGGTCCGATTGCTGGCAAATTTTCTGTGGAACATCATTGGACCATGCTTATCTAAAGTTGCATAAATGAGGTTGATATCTCATTGCGTTTTCAAGATATTGACCAATGAACTTTAAAGGGGCGTGGCATAGCACATCAATAGAGCTAATTCCACAACTGTTAGGCCCATCTTCTCGAAACTGGCAGAATATGTTCATAGGAGTACCTGAAACGTACCCTGAAAGTTTCGTTCAAATCGACCACTAGGAGGCGCCATCAGGCCCAAAGATTTGCATGGGCCTATCGCGAATTTCGCCACAAATCAATGGGGGTTCGTCCCAGCTTCACCAAACTTGATGGATATTTTAATTGACCTGTTGAAATGTCAACAAAATGCCAAGAAATATGACTGGCGGGACTTTGAGTGTGCAACTACAGAAAGGCTGCATACAGTGTAATAATGAAACAAGGGTGTGATTGGTCTCACTCCTTCTTTATACAGAATTAAACCAGGTGAAATGACTTTGCTTTGTGAAGCCCAAAACCCGATCACTGCTGCTCATGGCTTTGATTTCAGGTGCTTCCGCTGTTGAGCGGAAAAGGGCATAAACCCGCGAACTGCCGCTTGCGGCTGTAATTATTATTATTTTTATTTGTTGTCTGCCTTTGAGGCTCAATTTGCCGTGAGATGAAAAGAGCTAAAAACATGAAAGTTGGCACAATAACTGGAAAGGATATTTAACGGCATTTCAGAAAATATGACAGCAATCGGTCACATGGTGGCGCTGTAATTAACGCTCAAACACGCGATTTTGGAAAGGCCACGCCTCTCGAACCGTAAGTCCGATTGACTTGAAATTTGACACACATGTCCAGCTCCATCTGATCTACAAAAAAGCCTCTGGGACCACTAAAGTCCGCCTAACTAAATTTTCCGCCATCTTGAATTTTTTGAAAAACACATTTTTGACATCTCCTCCTAAACCGTAGGTCCGATTGCTACCAAATTTTCTGTGGATCATTATTGGATGAAGCTCATCTAAAGATGCATAAAGCGTGTTGATATGTCATTGCGTTTCGATGCTGTTGACCAACAAACTTTTCACTGGGCGGGGCTTATTAGGAAATTGGCCATAATTCATTGACCATTAATCTGATCATCATAAATCTTGGTGGATAACTTCAATACGTGTTTGGGAATAGGCGTCCCAAAGCATTTCTCGCTCGATCCATAGGGGGCGCCAAAAACATCAAAAACTTGTACCTCAAGATCCGGTGGACAGAATTTTATCAAATTTGGTACACATGCTCTGGGGGCCAGTATTAACTAAGATCTGAAATGTCATATTGATCGGTGCAAGTGGGCGTGGCCTATTTAGCATTTTATGCTAAATTATGCCTTTGCTCAATTTGCTGTGAGCTGGAACGAGCTAGAGACATGAAACTTGGTACCATAACTGTACATGATGTCATAATGCTTCACGTAAAATATGATCCAAATTGGCCACATGGTGGCGCTACAACATTTTCCAAGGCCAGCCCCCTCACACCATAAGTTCGATTGATTTGAAATTTGACAGACATGTGTTGCTGAATTAGTTCTACAAAAAAGCCTCTTGGACCACTTAAGTCCGCTTTCTAGATTTTCCTCCATTTTGAATAATTTGAAAAACCCATTTTTGACATCTCCTCCTAAACCGTAGATCCGATTGCTGGCAAATTTTCTGTGGAACATCATTGGACCATGCTCATCTAAAGTTGCATAAATGAGGTTGATATCTCATTGCGTTTTCAAGATATTGACCAATGAACCTTAAAGGGGCGTGGCTTAGTACATCAATACAGCTAATTCCACAACTGTTAGGCCCATCTTCTCGAAACTGGCAGAATATGTTCATAGGAGTACCTGAAACGTACCCTGAAAGTTTCGTTCAAATCGACCACTAGGAGGCGCCACCAGGCCCAAAGATTTGCATGGGCCTATCACGAATTTCGCCACAAATCAATGGGAGTTCGTCCCAGCTTCACCAAACTTGATGGATATTTTGATTGACCTGTTGAAATGTCACCAAAATGCAAAGAAATATGACGGGCGGGACTTTGAGTGTGCAACTACAGCAAGGCTGCATACAGTGTAATAATGAAACAAGGGTGTGATTGGTCTCACTCCTTCTTTATACAGAATTAAACCAGGTGAAATAACTTTGCTTTGTGAAGCCCAAAACCCGATCACTGCTGCTCGTGGCTTTGATTTCAGGTGCTTCCGCTGTTGAGCGAAAAAGGGCATAAACCCGCGAACTGCCGCTTGCGGCTGTAATTATTAGGGTTTATGCCCCGAAGGGGCTAAACCCTTCTAAGATTGTGTGAATTTATAATTATTATTTGTTGTCTGCCGCAAAAGCTCATATTCCCGTGAGATGGAATGAGATAGAAACATGAAACTTGGCACAATAACTGGAAATGATGTGCATGTGCTTCTCAAGAAATATGACCCCAATCGGCCACATGGTGGCGCTGTAATTAACGCTCAAAAACGCGATTTTGGAAAGGCCACGCCCCTCACACCATAAGTCTGATTGACTTGAAATTTGACAAACATGTCCAGCTCCGTGTGATCTACAAAAAAGCCTCTGGGACCACTAAAGTCCGCCTAACTAGATTTTCCGCCATTTTGGATTTTTTGAAAAACACATTTTTGACATCTCCTCCTAAACCGTAGGTCCGATTGGTACCAAATGTTCAGTGGATCATTATTGGATGAAGTTCAACAAAAGTTATCAAAAGCTTTTTGATATCTCATTGCGTTTTGAAGATAAGGATCAACGAACTTTTCACTGGGCGAGGCTTAGGAGGAAATTGGCTATAATTCATTGACCATTAATACAATCATCATAAATCTTGGTAGATGTCTTCAGTGCATGTTTGGGAATAGGCGTACCAAAGCATTTTCTGCTCAACCCATAGGGGGCGCCAAAACTATCAAAAACTTGTAACTCAAGATCCGGTGGACAGAATTTCATCAAATTTGGTAAACATGGTCTTGGGGCAAGTATTAACCAAGATCTGAAATGTCATATTGATCGGTGCATGTGGGCGTGGCCTATTTAGCATTTTATGCTAAATAATGCCTTTGCTCAATTTGCTGTGAGCTGGAACGAGCTAGAGACATGAAACTTGGTACAATAACTGTACATGATGTCATAATGCTTCACATAAAATATGATCCCAATTGGCCTGATGGTGGCGCTACAGCATTTTCTAAATTTTTAAAGGCCGGCCCCCCTCACACCATAATTCTTATTGACATGGAATTTGACACACATGTTCAACTCCATGTGCTCTACAAAAAAGCCTCTTGGACCTCTAAAGTCTGCCTCCTAGATTTTCCTCCATGTTGAATAGTTTGAAAAACACATTTTTGACATCTCCTCCTAAACTCTACGTCCGATTGCTACCAAACATTCTGTGGACCATTACTGGAACAGGATCATCTAAACTTATCAAAAGCTTGTTGATATCTCATGTCGTTTTTAAGATATTGACCAATGAACTTTAAAGGGGCGTGGCTTGGCACATCAATAGAGCTAACTCCATAACTGTTGGGCCCATCTTCTCGAAACTGGCAAAATTGGTTCATAGGAGTACCTGAAACATTCCCTGAAAGTTTCATTCAAATCAACCACTAGGGGCCGCCACCAGGTCCAAAGATTTGCATGCGCCTATCACGAATTTCGTCACAAATCAATGGGAGTTTTTCCATCTTCACCAAACTTGATGGATATTTTAATTCACCTGTTGAAACGTCCACAAAATGCCAAGAAATATGAGTGGCAAGACTTTGAGTGTGCAACTACAGAAAGGCTGCATACAGTGTAATAATGAAACAAGGGTGTGATTGGTCTCACTCCTTCTTTATACAGAATTAAACCAGGTGAAATGACTTTGCTTTGTGAAGCCCAAAACCCGATCACTGCTGCTCGTGGCTTTGATTTCAGGTGCTTCCGCTGTTGAGCGAAAAAGGGCATAAACCCGCGAACTGCCGCTTGCGGCTGTAATTAGGGTTTATGCCCCGAAGGGGCTAAACCCTATTGAAATTGTGTCGGTTTATTATTATTATTATTATTATTATTATTTGTTGTCTGCCGAAACGGCGGAAATTCCCGTGAGCTGGAATGAGCTAGAAACATGAAACTTGGCACAATAACTGGAAATGATGTGCAGCTGCTTCCCAACAAAAATGACCCTAATCGGCCACATGGTGGCGCTGTAATTAACGCCCAAACACGCGATTTTGGAAAGGCCACGCCCCTCACACCGTAAGTCCAATTGACTTGAAATTTGACACACATGTCCAGCTCCGTGTGATCTACAAAAAAGCCTCTTGGACTACTAAAGTCCGCCTAACTAGATTTTCCGCCATTTTGAATTTTTTGAAAAACACATTTTTGACATCTCCTCCTAAACCGTAGGTCCGATTGGTACCAAATTTGCTGCAAATCATTATTGGATTAAGCCCATCAAAAGTTATCAAAAGCTTTCTGATATCTCATTGCGTTTTGAAGATAATGATCAACAAACTTTTCACTGGGCGGAGCTTATCAGGAAAGTAGCCATAATTCATTGACCATTATTCTAATCATCATAAATCTTGGTAGATACTTTCAATGCGTGTTTGGGAATAGGTGTACCAAAGCATTTTCTGCTTGACCCATAGGGCGCGCCAAAACTATCAAAAACTTGTACCTCAAGATCTGGTGGACAGAATTTCATCAAATTTGGTACACATGCTCTGGGGGCAAGTATTAACCAAGATCTGAAGTGTCATATTGATCGGTGCATGTGGGCGTGGCCTATTTAGCATTTTATGCTAAATTATGCCTTTGTTCAATTTGCTGTGAGCTGGAACGAGCTAGAGACATGAAACTTGGTACCATAGTTGGAAATTATGTCATAATGCTTCACAGAAAATATGATCCCAATTGGCCTGATGGTGGCGCTACAACATTTTCAAGGCCGGCCCCCTCACACCATAAGTGCGATTGATTTGAAATGTGATACACATGTTAAGCTCCATGTGCTCTACAAAAAAGCCTCTTGGACCACTAAAGTCTGCCAACTAGATTTTCCTCCATTTTGAATAGTTTGAAAAACACATTGTTGACATCTTCTCCTAAACTCTACGTCCGATTGCTACTAAACATTCTGTGGATCATTATTGGACCAAGATTATCAAAAGTTATCAAAAGCTTGTTGATATGTCATTGCGTTCTGAAGATATTGACCAATGAACTTTAAAGGGGCGTGGCTTAGCACATCAATAGACCTAACTCCACAACTATTGGGCCCATCTTCTCGAAACTTGCAGGATATGTTCATAGGAGTACATGAAACATCCTCTGAAAGTTTCGTTGAAATCGACCACTGGGGGGCGCAACAAGTCAGACTATACATCAGAAAATGTTTGTCCAATCAATACTAAACTCACAGGATACGTTTCACAACAATTTTGAACCACGTGTGTAAAACTATTTAGAAATTACTCCATAGGGGGCGCCACCAGTTCCAAAGATTTGCATGGGCCTAGCGCAAATTTCGCCACAAATCAAAGGGAGTTCGTCCCAGCATCATCAAACTTGATGGATATTTTAATTAACCTGTTGAAACGTCCCCAAAATGCCAAGAAATATGACTGGTGGGACTTAGTTATTATTAGGGTTTATGCCCCGAAGGGGCTAAACCCTATTGAGTTTGTGTGAATTTATTATTATTATTATTATTATTTGTCTTATGCCGCGGCTCAATTTGCCGTGAGCTGGAATGAGCTAAAAACATGAAACTTGGCACAATAACTGGAAATGATGTGCAAATGCTTCTCAAGGAATATGACATCAATCGGCCACATGGTGGCGCTGTAATTAACGCTCAAACACGCGATTTTGGAAAGGCCACGCCCCTCGCACCGTAAGTCCGATTGACTTGAAATTTGACACACATGTCCAGCTCCGTGTGATCTACAAAAAAGCCTCTTGGACCACTAAAGTCCGCCTAACTAGATTTTCCGCCATTTTGAATTTTTTGAAAAACACATTTTTGACATCTCCTCCTAAACCGTAGGTCCGATTGGTACCAAATTTGCTGCAAATCATTATTGGATTAAGCCCATCAAAAGTTATCAAAAGCTTTCTGATATCTCATTGCGTTTTGAAGATAATGATCAACAAACTTTTCACTGGGCGGAGCTTATCAGGAAATTAGCCATAATTCATTGACCATTAGTCTAATCATCATAAATCTTAGTAGATATCTTCAGTGCGTGTTTGGGAATAGGTGTACCAAAGCATTTTCTGCTCGACCCATTGGGGGCGCCAAAACTATCAAAAACTTGTACCTCAAGATCTGGTGGACAGAATTTCATCAAATTTAGTGAACATGCTCTGGGGACAAGTATTAACCAAGATCTGAAGTGTCATATTGATCGGTGCATGTGGGCGTGGCCTATTTAGCATTTTATGCTAAATTATGCCTTTGTTCAATTTGCTGTGAGCTGGAACGAGCTAGAGACATGAAACTTGGTACCATAGTTGGAAATTATGTCATAATGCTTCACATAAAATATGATCCCAATTGGCCTGATGGTGGCGCTACAACATTTTCAAATGCCGGCCCCCTCACACAATAAGTCCGATTGACTTGAAACTTAACACACCTGTGCTGCTGAATGTGTTCTACAAAAAAGCCTCTTGGACCTCTAAAGTCTGCCTCCTAGATTTTCCTCCATGTTGAATAGTTTGAAAAACACATTTTTGACATCTCCTCGTAAACTCTACGTCCGATTGCTACCAAACTTTCTGTGGACCATTATTGGAACAAGATCATCTAAAGTTATCAAAAGCTTGTTGATATCTCATGTCGTTTTTAAGATATTGACCAATGAACTTTGAAGGGGCGTGGCTTGGCACATCAATAGAGCTAACTCCACAACTGTTGGGCCCATCTTCTCGAAACTGGCAGAATATGTTCATAGGAGTACCTGAAACATTCCCTGTAAGTTTCGTTCAAATCGACCACTAGGAGGCGCCACCAACTCCAAAGATTTGCATGGGCCTATTATGAATTTCGCCAAAAATCAATGGGAGTTCGTCCCAGCTTCACCAAACTTGATGGATATTTTAATTGACCTGTTGAAATGTCACCAAAATATCAAGAAATATGATTGGCGGGACTTTGAGTGTGCAACTACAGAAAGGCTGCATACACTGTAATAATGAAACAAGGGTGTGATTGGTCTCACTCCTTCTTTATACAGAATTAAAACAGGTGAAATGACTATGTTTTGCTTTGTGAAGCCCAAAATTCGATCACTGCTGCTCGTGGCTTTGATTTCAGGTGCTTCCGCTGTTGAGCGAAAAAAGGGCATAAACCCGCGAACTGCCGCTTGCGGCTGTAATTATTATTATTATTATTATTATTATTTGTTGTCTGCCTTTGAGGCTCAATTTGCCGTGAGATGAAAAGAGCTAAAAACATGAAAGTTGGCACAATAACTGGGAAGGATATTTAACGGCATTTCACGAAATATGACCCAAATCGGCCACATGGTGGCGCTGTAATTAACGCCCAAACACGCGATTTTGGAAAGGCCACGCCCCTCACACCGTAAGTCCGATTGACTTGAAATTTGACACACATGTCCAGCTCCGTGTGATCTACAAAAAAGCCTCTTGGACCACTAAAGTCCGCCTAACTAGATTTTCCGCCATTTTGAATTTTTTGAAAAACACATTTTTGACATCTCCTCCTAAACCGTAGGTCTGATTGGTACCAAATTTGCTGCAAATCATTATTGGATTAAGCCCATCAAAAGTTATCAAAAGCTTTCTGATATCTCATTGCGTTTTGAAGATAATGATCAACAAACTTTTCACTGGGCGGAGCTTATCAGGAAATTAGCCATAATTCATTGAGCATTAGTCTAATCATCATAAATCTTGGTAGATACTTTCAGTGCGTGTTTGGGAATAGGTGTACCAAAGCATTTTCTGCTTGACCCTTAGGGGGCGCCAAAACTATCAAAAACTTGTACCTCAAGATCTGGTGGACAGAATTTCATCAAATTTGGTACACATGCTCTGGGGGCAAGTATTAACCAAGATCTGAAGTGTCATATTGATCGGTGCATGTGGGCGTGGCCTATTTAGCATTTTATGCTAAATTATGCCTTTGTTCAATTTGCTGTGAGCTGGAACGAGCTAGAGACATGAAACTTGGTACCATAGTTGGAAATTATGTCATAATGCTTCACAGAAAATATGATCCCAATTGGCCTGATGGTGGCGCTACAACATTTTCAAGGCCGGCCCCCTCACACAATAAGTCCGATTGACTTGAAACTTAACACACCTGTGCTGCTGAATGTGTTCTACAAAAAAGCCTCTTGGACCTCTAAAGTCTGCCTCCTAGATTTTCCTCCATGTTGAATAGTTTGAAAAACACATTTTTGACATCTCCTCCTAAACTCTACGTCCGATTGCTACCAAACATTCTGTGGATCATTACTGGAAGAAGATCATTTAAAGTTATCAAAAGCTTGTTGATATCTCATGTCGTTTTTAAGATATTGACCAATGAACTTTAAAGGGGCGTGGCTTAGCACATCAATACAGCTAATTCCACAACTGTTAGGCCCATCTTCTCGAAACTGGCAAAATTGGTTCATAGGAGTACCTGAAACGTACCCTGAAAGTTTCGTTCAAATCGACCACTAGGAGGCGCCACCAGCTCCAAAGATTTGCATGGGCCCATCACGAATTTCGCCAAAAATCAATGGGAATTCGTCCCAGCTTCACCAAACTTGATGGATATTTTAATTGACCTGTTGAAATGTCACCAAAATGCCAAGAAATATGACTGGCGGGACTTTGAGTGTGCAACTACACAAAGGCTGCATACACTGTAATAATGAAACAAGGGTGTGATTGGTCTCACTCCTTCTTTATACAGAATTAAAACAGGTGAAATGATTATGTTTTGCTTTGTGAAGCCCAAAATTTGATCACTGCTGCTCGTGGCTTTGATTTCAGGTGCTTCCGCTGTTGAGCGAAAAAGGGCATAAACCCGCGAACTGCCGCTTGCGGCTGTAATTATGTTTATGATTTTATTCTGTTTGTGTCTATTAGGTTATTTATCAGTGTGACTGTTAACAGGGTGTTGGGGTGAAAGAGCAATTACGCTCAGCCGACCTTGTATAAATAAAGGTCAAATCAATAGCCTGTCACTCTTGGCTTCATTGTTACGGATGAAGACACACATTTAATGAATAGAAAGGAAAACATGAATATGCCATAATATTTGTGAGGTCTTGCCAGTCTTGGGTGTGTAGCAGATTCACTGGATGTGCGGGGTAGACACTGATCCCTTAAATATTTGCTGCAGTCTGAGGAATCTTGGGATTTCCCCCTGAGCCACAGTCTGTGGTTTTTAATTGAGCTTTTTTTTTTTTTATCCTCCCTCCTCACCCTCATCTTTCCTGTCATTTTTTTCCTCCTCGTTCCATGAAAGAGGAAGGGGGGGTGAACCTTTCATCATGTGTTAATGCATTTAACATGTAGCCCAATATCCTGTTGCCAGTAGGTAGGATACTTTTGGGGCATGCCGGTACATGTAGCATCATATCCTGTTTTTATCAAACATACAGTAAAACCAGAATTCATTTCCTACGGGGATTAGCAGGGATGCACCGTGTGATCTTTTGTTGTTCACTGGTGCATCTTTTAAATCAATGTAAGCAGTTTCCATGGTGATAGTGTTTGAAATGTACTTTTTTGTTTATGTAGCAATACAAAAGAAACCCATGAGATGCGGTCTGTCTCATAAGATTAGTGGGTTACCCCAGACGTTCTGGATTTATAAGGCTTGCTCACTTTTTTGTGTGCAGTGTGGATAACTTACTCTGGAGCATGTTAAGATCAAAGCATGTGAGAAAATGTATAAGTGGCCCACCCACTAGCAAATTAACTGCTCCAGCTTATATACAGAGTGTTTGTTGCAGGACCAGTGATGCACACACGATAGATAGACGATACTCAGATATCAGATTCTTTCACAGTATTTCCATCAGTGGTTGGTCAGCTCAGTGTTGCCTATTGCACGTTTCTTGAGCACTTTAGAATATGAGGTAAAAAGGTGAAAAGTTGCCCATACAGAGCCAGCACACAGAGCTACTGTAGCTTCACCTTTACACCATAGCTGATGCATGCCTCCTTAAAAATGTAACTATAGCCTCACCGAGTAGAGAAACAAGGTGGATCTTCACACAATGGGCTCCCTCTAGGGCTGTCAAACTTTAATGCGATAATAACGCGTTAATGCAAATTTGTTTTAACGCCACTAATTTCTTTAATGCATTAACGCAATCAATTCTTCGGAGGTTGTAGCGGGCTCAGTTTTAAAGCTAGAGTGAAGATCTTGGTATCATATGAAACTTGGAAACCTAAGGAATCCATTGGTACCAACCACCAAGTAACACTCCAAACATAAACAAACTAAATTTTGGCGAGGAAAAACTGTAATGGCCATTTTCAAAGGGGTCCCTTGACCTCTGACCTCAAGATATGCGAATTAAAATGGGTTCTATGGGTACCCACGAGTCTCCCCTTTACAGACATGCCCACTTTAGGATAATCACATGCAGTTTGGGGCAAGTCAGAGTCAAGTCAGCACACTGACAGCTGTTGTTGCCTGTTGGGCTTGAGTTTGCCATGTTATGATTTGAGCATATTTTTTATGCTAAATGCAGTACCTGTGAGGGTTTCTGGACAATATTTGTCATTGTTTGTGTTGTTAATTGATTTCCAATAATAAAATATATACATACATTTACATAAAGCAGCATATTTTCCCACTGTGAATCGTTTGTGATTAATCACGAGTAATCATGGACAATCGTGCGATTAATCATAAATATTTGAATCGATTGACAGCCCTAGTTGCATCACAAATTAAATGAAAGAGTGTAGTTACTGTAGAATATATAATACGACCTGATGACGCACGGATCTGTGTAGAATTGCATATCTGTCGCTGAACTATAAATCAAAACTTGTGCAGGGACATCTGTTCACCCCGTGTGTCAACCATAAATCCATCTTTAAAAAATGTAGAATTTGCACACTGAAAAGTAGTTCCCACTAATTTATGTACACAGTCACACAGACCTTCATCAATTGCTCTCTTCCTGTAGCCATTATCATTTACAATGCAGTTTTCCTCCAGTAAATCATCTCTGCATTGAGCAGCAGAAACGCCATATCTGTAATAATGCATCTCATCATGAAACATAAGAGCAAAACTGGTAGTAATTATTTTTTTCCCATACCCACTCTAGGCTACTGACTATGTTGAAAGTGTCAGCAGTATCATGTTTAATTTATTTTATTTAGTACCCTCTCTGTTGATTATATGTATTATAGTTGTGTGCTGTATTCCCCATTCCGCCATATTATTTTTGCCTCCCTAATGACCCAATTTTCCCATGAGATCCTGCAGTCTCACCCTCTCTTGAATTAAACATGCAGCTCTTGATCTGTTGTTGTTGTATGCGATTGGCTGCATATTTAATGTGAGCTTGCTCATAGCTGGGTTGGGAAACGTATCTCACAGAGACAGCTCATAAAGAGTTATATGAGACCAGATATAATGGATTGCCAATGTCAGGCTCAAAGAAGCCAAAACACAAAAAGACCAAGCTGAACTTGCTTTGTGAGTCAGGCCTGCAGGAAATGAACACTTTGACTTGAATAAGACTTTAACCAGAATGTGACTCTTTTATCAGCAAAAATGTATGCATGAAAACACAATCTGTGTGAGAATATAAAATCATTTGAGAAAGTTAATTAGAGACTTCATGCATCAGGCTGAAGTTTCTGGTGGGATCTGATTCCAGACCAGCATGGTTAGTGTGGCTCCAGAGGCTGGGGTCTTCACCACCACACCATCTCATAGCATTAGTCAAGTTGACATCCACCATGCGTCTGCTCTCTGCTTCCCACAACCCTTTTCCCTTGTTGCCATAGCCAGACTGTGTTTGTGTTTTCGAGGGTGTGGACTTGGCGGTTACTGAGTTGGTGGCTGATTGCATTAGCTAGCAAAGCTGGTTTGGAACTTGGGGACTCGGGAAAAATATGACTCATGACGTGTTGTTTCTTCTGTTTTGCTTTTCGCTCACTTCATCTTTCCTTTGATCCACCCACCGCAACCCCCCACCCAGACAAAATGATATGATGTGATATATCCCACTACAGAAAGAAACATCAATATGCGAGATGATAAAGGATCTATCTCAGTGATGATGTTCATTTGCCCCATTCAGGCCACTGTACTTAGGTACAATTTTGAGGTACTTATACTTTGCTTGAGTATTTCCATTTTCTGTTTTTTCCCAGAGAAAAATATTGTACTTTTTACTCCACTACATTTATTTGACAGCTTTAGTAACTTTGAAGATTCAGATTAATAATAAATAAAATAAAAATCAACTAATAAATGATGATGTATTATAATAGGTTAAGATATCCAGCTGTAGGCCTATATAAAGTACTTTAAATGAGCCAAACCTTTACCAGCTTCAACATTGGGATGTACACATTAATTATAATCATTATATTATATATTATTCTGCATAAAGAGTACTTTTACTTTTGGTACTTTAAGTATGTTTTGATGCCAATACTTTTGTACTTGAGTAAGATTTTGAATGCAGGACTTTTACTTGTAACAGAGTATTTTTACACTGTGGTATTACTACTTTTACCTCAGTAAAATGTCTGAGTTCTACCACCACTGCCCAATTGCCATTTAAATGAGTTCAGGATGAAGTTCTTACATGCATACGCAGTATCTGCAGAACAGGTTGCTATTCAGAGTAGGTCGAGTGGAGGAAATCATCCAGAAAAAGCAGTGAGAAGTCAGAAACCAGAGGACGGCCCCGACCCATTCACAGCCCAAATTTCATTTTGTTTAAAAAGCCCAATAAAATATCTCTTATACCTGTTAAACCTCTGCTGTTATGGAAGCAAAATTGACACCCCGTGTAGAGGTTGCTGGGAGTCCAGTAGCAAAGATCAGATTAAATTTACACGATTCAAATCCATCTCTAAAAGTAACTTATAACTCCATTAAAAAATACTGCCTTTGACATTAAAAGTCAGTAAAAGCCAAGAAGTACGAGCAGTCAAGTTAATTTTTAAAATTAAAGAGACATTTTGTTCCATGGAGTTGAATGAATCATTTACAACATGCTCTTAATAAATTCTCTTTAACAAGTCGATTAAGATTAAGATCAGTTTGCCACGATGAACTCATGTCACCATAGCTGAACTTCTCAAGTGACTCCTCTGCTTGAATATAAGTCTGTTTTTCTTTGTTTCATTTGCCAGGAGTTTAAATTTTACAGTGTGTGTGTGTGTTTGTGTGTGTGTGTCCCTGCACATGAGGTGACTCACTACACCCTGACTGAACACACTAGTATAGTGACTGTGGGAAAACTGGGGCAGGAGAGCAACACACACACACACACACACACACACACACACACACACACACACACACACACACACACACACACTCACTCAGAACTAGGACAGAAAGTACTTGATGTCTCTCTCTTGTTCTGTCTTCCTGTAGCTATGCAGGTCGTGTGGTTGGCAGTAGTTTAAAAGCCCAGAAGGAAAACCCAGAGATGACCGTCCGTAATACAGATCCTGTCCTGAAGGGGGCGAAACAGAGGCTGGAGCAGCTAACACAGGTACACACACTAAAAAGAAGAAACAGTGGGTGAGGTGAATGTTGGCACACACCGCTCTCACAATG
Source organism: Sebastolobus alascanus (assembly GCA_916701645.2). Taxonomy (NCBI): domain Eukaryota; kingdom Metazoa; phylum Chordata; class Actinopteri; order Perciformes; family Sebastidae; genus Sebastolobus; species Sebastolobus alascanus. Next base: position 728,792 of record CAKAOJ020000108.1, on the reverse strand, counting down.
GTGTCTTCCCAACAAACCTTGAATGATTTCACTTGCTTTCAGTGAGAGAAGCCATTCCGAAGTCTAGGTAATATTTAGCTTTTTGCAATGCTAACGGCAAGATAGCGATATTGATTGGTCAGTCCATTTTTCATCAGCACTTTGATCCAGAGCAAGCCATCTTGATAGAACACTGATATTAGGGCTGTCAAATTTAACACGATAATTACGCGTTAACGCAAATTGTTTTTAACGCCACTAATTTCTTTAACGCATTAACGCAACTTGCAATTTTTAGGTTGTAGCGGAATCAGTTTTAAAGCTAGACTGAAGCTACTGGTATCAAATGAAACTAGAAACCAGACCTGTGACCTCAAGATATGTGAATCAAAATGGGTTCTATGGGTTCTATGGGTACCTACGAGTCTCCCCTTTACAGACATGCCCACTTTATGATAATCACATGCAGTTTGGGGCAAGTCGTAGTCAAGTCAGCACACTGACACACTGACAGCTGTTGTTGCCCGTTGGGCTTGAGTTTGCCATGATATGATTTGAGTATATTTTTCATGCTAAATGCAGTACCTGTGAGGGTTTCTGGACAATATTTGTCATTGTTTTGATTTCCAGTAATAAATATATACATACATTTGTATAAAGCAAGCATATTTGTCCACCCCAAAACACCCCATGTTGATAAGAGTATTAAATACTTGACAAATCTCCCTTTAAGGTACATTTTGAACAGATACAAAATGTGTGATTAATTTGCGATTAACTATGGATAATCATGAGATTAATTGTGATTAAATATTTTAATTGATTGACAGCCCTAATTGATATATAGATTAATGATCACCGGATGGTGATTTTTATTATATTTGTGACCTCATAATCATTCAATATATGTCCCTATCTATGTATATAACATCCTGTCTATGACTGTCTCAGACAGTGGCGCCTAAATGCGCGGGCGGGATGATAAGTTGCCTACTGATTAAACAATGTTCCTCACAGTAATTGAGTGCCGAATAAACGTTAGGTAGTTACTGAATAAGTACAAGAAGACTGTCGCTGCCTGTGTTATAAATATTAATTTTCTATACACTGTGAATCCATAAAATGTGAGTGTATTTGCTGTAGCCCATCTACTGTACGCACCGCTGTCATCATCATCAGTGGAAAATAAGTCACTAACACAACAGTTGTAGTTAATAACATACTACTCACGTTATGTTTTGAACACACCTGATGCATCTGAACAGCCCTTACTGTTGGATCAGGGCTGAGCGTCAGCTGATTCAGGTGTGTTAGAGCAGAGAGAGCTGGAATATGTGCAGGTAGGGGGTCTGGAGGTCTAGAGCTGGGAATCCAGGGTCTAGGCTTTAGGTTAATAAATATAATTAACGTCACATTATTTCAAAGTTTTCTGATTCTGCTCTATTGATTTACATAATATGATTTTACATGACAAACATTACCAGAAGAATTAAATGTTAAAAGGCTGTGATATGTGTAAATACATAAATAATGATTTAGCTATAGCAAGTTTTGTTTTCAAGCTGTTTGGGCGTTATCTATAGTGATAATTATGGTCCAAAATGATGTAAAATTGCATAGTTTTAGGTCAAAAACCTTCAAATTTTCTTCTTCTGCCTGTGATGTTTGTGGGTTTTTAATTGAAAAGAATGATCTTCTCGAGTTGCCACAGTGCACACAGGCCTACTTGTCTCAATAACCTAGTTTTGTCTCGACTTATAGTTGATATATTGTCCTATATATTCTGTTGTCACTGTCCATTGACGGGGGCTTCTGAATTAAAGTTGCTGTGGCATATTGTGAAGGGAGGGGAGGGCCTCCAAAATGTCCATAGCCCCGGGGCCTCAAGTCATATTACTGTAAGGCGCTCCTGCTCCCAGAGGATGACTCCCATTGTTTTTGGGGACCCTCTGATCTTACTTCTAGCACCACCATCAGACAAAAATGTCCTCTTTTACACACAAAGTCTCATGGGCAGATTGTCATGAAATTTGCCCCCAGACATTTTCCATTTTAGAAACATGAGCTTTCTTTCTTTCTTGCAGCGTCATCATGAGGCCAAAAATGTCAACTTTGCATCCACATGAACTTTGTAGCCTATCTCACAATCGTATAGGTATTCCAGCATGTACATATCTGACATGGACATTGATATATTGAGTTTTCTAGCCACGGCCCACATAATGAAGTCAGTGTCTTTAACCACTTCACAATAATGTAAGCTGTGACATATTTTTGTATTTGGTTGGTGTATTACTGTATCCCACGGTGCAGACTCTGCAGTAGCCTCTGTTGTAAAAAACTGTACTTTGGAGAACCTTAAGAGGCTCTGTGGGTGATTTCATGTAATTCTTCCATAGAGCATTAATATCTTCTATAGTCACATTGGCCATGACACCATGACGTATGAAGGTTGTTAGTATTCTGCAGGAATGTGTCTACCTGCCCTTAATGGACTGATTTATTCACATTCACACTTAAATAATGATGCTATTGTTAGTTTGATCTTTGGCTGTCATTATTATTATTATAAACATTAAGTTCACCCTCATGGTGTTTTTCTGTGATGTAAGTGTGATAGTGTTAAAGCTAGCTGCAGGGCTCTGGGTTGTGTTTGTGTGTTTGTGATGTGTCCTCGTCCTCATCTGCCTCTCAATCATTCGTTATCACCTCATGTGTGAACCGCTGCTTAGTCCAATGAATTTAAATGCCAGCACTCTGAACAGATGTAGATAATAACATGCAATAATACATTAATGAATTCAACAATTAAATGGGGTTTATGCAGCACTTCCAAAGCTCTGAACAGCATGGTAATATGGTGATATGATTTTACATGAATGATTCATAAAATCATGTGAATATGATTCCCTTAAAATGATGCATCAAGGTTATCCATAATGATGATTCATTATTTGCGATAAGGACCATGTGGCTGTTTTCGGGGTCCTTTTGAGACGGTCGGACAGGCTGATAGACAGACAAACAGATAGGCAGACAAGTAAACACCATGCGGCAAACTCCGGTGCTGAGAAATGAAGCCAACCAACGCCGAAGTGCCAAAAACTGCAGTCCCACAAATGGCCACTTGAGGCTCCAAAAGCGAGTCAATCCCCATTGACACCCATGTTAAAATGCCCAAATTTACAGCAGAAATAAACATGTTAACAGCCTGGTACAACAAACAATTTTGGTCTCTATAGCTAATTTCCCCGTTCATGACAAATATGCGTAGGTGAATTTTTATATAACGCACCCGTTTAAATTATATTCAGGCTTAAAGTTATGCATAATTAAGGGCATGGACGCTTTGAGTCACAGGTGGGTGCTGTACCAGGTCGCTAGTTGCTAGCAGTCTGTACTGCTACGTCACCGGGGGCCGCCTCAGCTCCACCGACGATCCACCTCTTTGCCCATTTTCGGGAGTTAAGCTGTATCGCCACCCACTTTGAGCTTCACAAAGGCTCTTCAGAAACAATGGGTGACGCCACAGAGACAACGTCCATACTTTATACAGTCTATAGGTAAACACTGATGGACATACTGAGGGGAAAAAGGCCAAACAAACGCACAAAGAAGTCAACAGAGAAACGTTTAATATGTCAGCCATTAAAGGATGAGGCTGGAAATATTCTGTATTTGTTTGTTATTGTCAACAAATTACATGATTAGACCAAAGATCTTGATGCATTCCCAACCAGTATATACTTTATTTTTTTTTAAGGCTTTATAATTTCCTAAAACAAACAGGTCAAACAGGAATAAATACTTTACTTTTTTTGCTTTATTGGGGACTATTTTCAGCAGCATATTTGGTGCACTATAGAATTTAAGGCAACAGTTTTTTATTTCTTTTTGGACAACAATGGCGCTCTATACGTCAAGCTTAGGATACACGAGCAGAAAGATCAATTTATCGTTGGTTTTGTTCCTTTCAGGGGATTTTGTTAATTAACTAAACTACAGAATATCACCAGACATAAGCTATCCTTTCAAGTAATATTCCTTTTAGCCATAATCATGACATTGATGATGACAGGGATTTCAGTGTATACTTGTAGGTTCAAGAAACCAATTTAAAATGAATTAGGGATACCAATGACATGTTTTGATGTAGCAGTTATGTAAGGTCGAGAGTGGAAATTGTAGTTTGTCAAGAAAACCGGATACATTCTGTAAACCTGTGCTGTTGTTGGTGTTTTTTGACATATTCATAGGAACATCCTGGGATGGGACATGCTATGGTTTATTTTTTTCTCTTTTTGCTGTTGAAGCTCTTTCTGTGCTCTGTCTAATTTTGGTGGTGAGTCCATTAATCATGTTGCATTTACATGGAGGAAACGCCAAGTCAGCATCCCCCGCCGCCATATACACAAACACACACCACACATGCGCCATGCAATCACTTGTGTATGAGATTTGCTTTCTCAGGCCCATTAATTCTATGTGGGCCGTACACGTCCTGTTATTCTTTGATTTAAAGACCATTGAAGCTTCTGTGAAGCTTCTAACATGCACACAAACACTCACTCAGACACACGATGAGGATAGGAAAAGTTAGATCAATGCTTTTGGACTTGTAATGTATGCCTGCTGAATTGATGATGGTAATGCTAACAGGCCACAGCATGAACCAAAGGGAAAAGTCAGATATAACACAGCTCATCTGCATTGCAAAACCATTTTCAGTTCCAGAGGGTGTGCAGCCTTTCCATCTTTTTGATAAATAGAGAGAATGCAAGTCTGTGTACTCAAACAAGCCCTGTGTGTAAAGTGCTGTACACACTGTGGTCTGTTATTGCCTTTGAACAAGTTCAGAGCCACCTTTGGAAATCCAGGGCCTAGGCTGTGCTGCTTTCACGCTGGCTGCCCGGGTGCTTTTTCTGTGGGGGAAGCCATTTATCTGAGGCACGCACATTAATGCACGCCATTTAATAACAACTATTCATGCCTGTCATGCGTGCCGTTTACACACTCACATAGCTAGGATTAGAGGAGGAACAAAATACGAAACAAGACAAAGAAGCATCCTTGGGATTTTAATTATTTCATCCACCGTGTTTTGGATATCTGTCTTTCAGTCTGTCTTTCCCTTCGTCTCTTCTTATCTTTCACTGTCCCAATTATGTATTATGTGTTAATTAGACCTGTGCAGCAGTGGGATGTGTTTCACACAGGCTTTGCCCTCTAATGGGATTCTATTAGTGCAGCCAGTCGCCTATCCTTGCAATTAAAATGTGTATGTACATGCTCAGCCAACCAGGATGAGCCTCATGTGAGGGCTGTCCCTGTATAGGAGAAGGGCAGTGGTTTCACCACTCCTCAAGTGACAGCAGAATACAGGAAGTAGGGGGTTTGGCGCTTCTTGGTGACCAGTATAAAGCAGCAGTGGCTACAGTGTTTTATAGAGGGTTCATCCTAATTGGCTGCACACATTATTTTGTCAGCTACACCTGTGTACATACAACATTTTGTGACCGTTTTATAAAAATAACTTTTTTTTAAATCACATTTGCTCCAATTCTACCCACTGCTGTTTTAAGTGGTAAAGGCACTGCCCACCAATCATCATCTTTGTTTACTGTTATGAAATATCTTCTAATATCTAATGGTACCTTACCAATTAAAGTGTTGTTTGTGGGATAGCTGGAATGAGAAGTAATAGTATAATTGCCATTCCATCCATCATTATTTTTTAATTAATGTCATTCTGTCTATTTTTGGACCAAAAGTCCCCACTAACTGTAAGTTGTTCTCCTGTCATTAATTAGATAGGACAGACCACTCTGGAGCTGCACCCCTTGAATTATGTTAAATGGTTTCACTGGAGAGTTTCAGCGTCACATGACCCAAATTCCGTTCAAATTCTAGCCTTACCACCTGACTAAGAAAAAACAGCCCTGCTGGAAACATTGCTTTAATGTGTTTTTGTCCTCCTTCAGCCCTCATCTGCAGTCCGATGACATGATGGTGAATCACTGCACAGTCTAGTCTGTCTCCATGTCTCTTCGGACATGCTGTCATATAATAACCTTGGTTCCCCTTGTTTCCACGGGCTGCCCCACACCTGCTGTACAGTGGAGGCCAGATGTCCCTCCTTATGTATCCAACCTGGAAACACATCCTAAAATATAGGTCAACAATATCAACAATTGCTATTTCTAAACTTAAAAATAGCAATTAACTATATACCTTGCACTTTTTGGTCATATACTCAAAATATGAATCAACAATGCACCTTTAAATATCAAGCACATATATTGTGTTTGATAAATAGGAGCTATTATGCTTATTTTCAGGTGCATACTTGTATTGTGGGTTTCTACTAGAATATGTTTACATGCTTTAATGTTCAAAAAATGTTTTTATAATTTTCTGCTGTGTATGGTCAGCCGGCCCACTGTTGTGATTGGTCAACCGAATCAAACTCCTCAGACTCCGCTCCAGCTCCGCTCTAACTAAGCTTTGTTTGTTTGTTACTTGGTGACATCACCATGTTACGGAAGAAAAGGCAGCACTTCAGCACAGGCGTTTCAGGCAGTTCAGGAGCAGTGTTTCTGTGGGGAAGAGTACCTCCCTTTGGCCTGGACTTTGGGCTTTGTATCTTTGCAGATCTTTTACATGCACAAAAAACTATATAACACACTAAAGGAAAGGGGAAAAGCACAAAAGCATGCTAGGTCCTCTTTAAGCACACATATGTTGAAGTCTTGTCTGTTTACATGACATATTCTACTCCATATAACGTTGTTTCCCTTCGTTCCTGTCAAACACATACATATAAAGTGCAGTATAATTATGTGTAGGTCTACTGCTGCACATTTTCAGAAAAATGTAAAGTATTTGCCTACTCAGTCAGTATGTGTGCATCACTTTATGCACCACAACACATAGCAACAGCTAATAGTTCTGCAAGGGATTATATTTGTAAGGCAGTTAAGCCAGGTTTAAATATTAGAAAGAAGAATTGATTTGGCCGTCCAGCAACAAGCATCTTAGACAAACTCCTCTCACCCTGCATGACAATGAAGTTCTAAAGAAAAAAAAATGTTATTATAAAATCCAAAACAGTTGTCTCTCAGTTTGGCCTCTGTAGTATTTAAGACATATATCAGTGTGAGGTAACATAAATCATTACAATAGATGTTACAATCTTGGTGGCATCATGCCGCTTATAGAACCGTTATCTAAAATAAAATAGAATGAGATGTTAGTACCATGAATCTTTTTCCTTTATAAAACAGGTTGCTGTTTCCCTTATCTCTGCCCCCGGCTGGAATTTATATATTACCCACCTTGACTCTTTGCAATACACATTCATCATACTGTGAACCAATTACATGTTCCTGTATGTGTGTTGAGACCTAATAACTCCCATTTTGGCGTTTTATCGTGTCTTACTTGGACAACAAGTTTGTCCTTTTATGAGTTAATCCAATTCTAAACCCAAATATTTGATTTAAAAACTGAGTGGATCTTGTTTTCAATCCCAACCGATATTTGAGCTTTAGGAGACATGAGGTTTCCATCCGTCATCGCAATTATGTAACATGCCTCAGCATCCACGCTGGGACTTAACTGAGCAGTAGAGAATATAGATTCATGCAGAGACAGCATGACCTCAATTACCCTTTAGTCTGCTCTCTGACCCGTCTGTGTATGTGTTATTTTGTTATTTAGTGTTTTTGCAAAGATGTTTCTGTGGCTGTTTGGTGCCTTTAGAGGGAAAAAATATAACAGAAAAAACATCCCTTTTTGATTTTATCTTTAGCTTTTCTCTTTTATCATTACATCATGGTCGTACAAGTATTACCAGAGCATGCTGACCTTTGACCTCATTACTATCTGCTGCTTGTAATGATTGTGATGTGTGAGCTGAAGCTTATTCTCCTTTGCTCTCGCTGTAACTCAGGTCAGCTAAGAGTCTACAGCCACGCTAGCAGCTTGGGAGGCTGTACTTGCTTTGAATGCTAGTTATGCTAGCTACACTGACATGTACAGTAGATGCTACTCAAGCAATATTTACAATCTCAGTTAAGCCTTTTAGCATGCTAACATTAGCTAATTAGCATTAAACACAAAGTTCAGCTGTGGCAGAATGTCAGTAGTACATGTAGTTTTGCAAGTACTAAGTAATAAATCAAAGAGCTCACACACTTTAATAGGCTACTCTATCAAAAAGTAAGTACAACTACAAGCCAAGTATACCTTTCTGTAGACCTTTCTCGATCAAAAGATTACGTACAAGTAGGCCTACAGTATAAGCCAAGTATACTTAGACTTTTCTGTATACTTGTCAGTATGAGCCAAGTATACTTAGACTTTTCTGTATACTTGTCAGTATGAGCCAAGTATACTTAGACTTTTCTGTATACTTGTCAGTATAAGCCAAGTATACTTAGACTTTTCTGTATACTTGTCAGTATAAGCCAAGTATACTTAGACTTTTCTGTATACTTGTCAGTATAAGCCAAGTATACTTAGACTTTTCTGTATATTTGTCAGTATGAGCCAAGTATACTTAGACTTTTCTGTATACTTGATAGTATGAGCAAAGTATACTTAGACTTTTCTGTATACTTGTCAGCATAAGTCAAGTATACTTAGACTTTTCTATATACTTGTCAGTATGAGCCAAGTATACTTAGACTTTTCTGTATACTTGTCAGTATAAGCCAAGTATACTTAGATTTTTCTGTATATTTGTCAGTATGAGCCAAGTATACGTAGACTTTTCTGTATACTTGTCAGTATGAGCCAAGTATACTTATGTATACTTTGGTTAAGTATATCTCTGATAAGTACATACAAATTGAACTGAAATTATACTCTCTTATTTTAAGTTCAAAAGAAGTATACAATTAGCACACTTGAACAAAGTTCTTTTTGGTAAAGGTGTTCGACAACTTTTAATTTTGACCTGATTATGGTGCTAGATGAGAAGTCAGACCATCTATAGCTATATATAATGTTAATGGACATTTGCATATGTGTGTGTTTTTATTTAGGAGCTGTTGGTGGACCTCGGCTGGGTGAGCAAAACCAGAGGAAAGGTGGTGGAGGAAGAGGAGGGAGGGAGCGCACAGACAGAGAGAGGCAGCGGAGACGACTGCGATGATGAAGATGGCTGTGAAGCGTCTGGTGTGGAGAACGGTGAGTCATACACACACACACACACACACACACACACACACACACACATACACAAACACACATGCAAAAATAGAGGAACAAACATTAGCAAATATACACCCACACATATAAACACGTGAATTGATGCACACTTGGAAGCTTGTCTTTTGCTTGTGCAAAGGAAAGGGATTCTGATTTATACATTTATACATAAAACAACAGCATATACAGTATATATATACACACACACACACACGCACACACACACACACACACACTGTTCATTGGCATGGTGGAGGTTTCAAAATGCTGCAGCCTCTACACATCTTGTGCCAGTGGGGAAATGCCCAGAGGGAGGGATAGTACTGAGAGATGGATTCAACTGTCCTCTCTCTCTCTCCTTCTCTCTCTCTCTCTTGTTTCCTCTCTCTCTTTTTCCATCTCTCTTTCTGCTGGTCTCAGCAGTTTATTTCCTCCTCGGTTGGGATAAAGGATGCACCGACAACCAGGTCATCCCAAAAACAGAAATGGAAAAAATAAACTGTAATTATTCATTTATCTCTTGACTTGTTCACCGGGCTCGTGCTTATGCATAATACATGGGTGTCACAGGGAGATCTGGGGACCCATAGGAGCCTTGAGGCAATCCCACAGAGTGAATGTAGTTCACATTGGCTGTAATATAAATTGTTGATGAGAAAATGTTGCTTTATATTGAGGTTTATTGACCAAATGTAATGATTTCAGGTCATTAACAGAAATCATTACATTTCAGGTCAAGAACAGAAATGTAATGATTTCTGTTCTTGACTGAAAACATTTTAGTGTCCAGTGTTTCCCCTGTAGATCCCCTTCTTACTATGAGGTAAGGGGAGGAAAAGGCCCAAAAAATGAGAGGGTCCTTAAATTGTACCACCCTTTTCAATGTGAGAAGTTTGTTTTGGAGCACTGTAGTAGTAGTAGTAGTAGTAGTGGTAGTAGTAGTGGTAATCAAAAAAGTCAATGTATTGTAGAGGCTTGTAAATATGAAAGGGATTTAACATATAAGCCAGCCCGGTGTTATGAAAAGGCCTATGAAATGTAAATGCATTCGCTTAAATATGCTACGCTCAGAGCGAGTGACGTAGAATGAAAAGTGAGAAATACCGCTCATGGTGGGTAGAAGGGGAGGTGGATGGGTCCAACAAACACAGGACTTTCAACAATATTCCTACTAAGCTGATAACATGGCTAATGAAAATTAATATTCCATTAATATTCCCGTTTACATGCAGCAGCGCATACTCCTTAATATTAACGTATCCGGTGGAGGACTTGTTCGACCGTGAGAACACAGCCTCCCTCTTTCATTCCTTCAACCACCTTCTTGAAAAGGTCGGTGTTGTGATATTTGCACATATCCCAAAACCTTTTGATATCCAAGTCTCTCATAATGTTTAAAAGTTGGTGTGTTTCTCCTACTATTCAGTCGCAAACTGCCATAAAATCCCCAATTGAGATGCATGTTCATAATGCGCTGTATACATGTCCAAAGAATGCTCCTAAAACCTGAATAATATCGGCATATCCCACATGGCTTAATTGGAAAATGCTCCAATCGGAATAAAGCCTAATTCATAAAATCCCAACGGAATATGCTGTTTACATAAAATATAGAATCCGGAATATTGTCATATTCGGAATAATAGGGGAATATTAGTGTGCATGTAAACGTAGTCATTGTACTGTGACAGTGTGTTCATGTATGACCCCATCACCTATAGTAAAAAATTAATTCAGAGAAAAGGTTTAAAGTACTTTTATCAGACTCGACAGATGGTTTACACCAAATATTTTGCATACTGTAGCAACCGTCTTTCAAACTAGTCCATTCCCACATAATAATAAGAGCAAACAGATCCAGTATTTTGTGAAACACCAATGTGATCTCCAACCAGAGGTTTGAAGGACAAACAGCACTCAAAGGCTGCTCACACACTGCACACCCTCCTCTTTACGCTATGGAAAGCTTTACCGTCCGTGTCTATCTTTAGCTGGAAAAACACATACGTTGATTAACCGGTCAACGTACGGGGAGACCCCGGCCACCTTTATGGCGACTGAACTTTCCATGACACCCAAGTGGTTTGTGACTGGACTTTCTATGGTCATATTGGTGGTGACCCGAGCCAATTATTTTCAGGTCAAACCAATAAATGTTTTTAACTGTTCTATAGTTTCTTCTGTACAGAATGGAAATTGTCCGGGAATAGAATAGAAGTTTTTTGTTGGAGGCGTTCTTGCTTCCTGGGATTGATTGTCATCATTTACTAAACCAGGGCTCATTCTTCTCCTTGTTACCCACGATCAGAGGTCGTGTCACCCATATGAACACAACACCCCGGTGATGTCATTGGATGGTGGGGTCTCTATCCCTGAGGGCAGGATGTAATAGGGTCAAAGGTCATTGTCACACTAATTATCCCTGCACTGTCCTCGTCATTACTGGAATCATGAGTGTGTGTGTGTGTGTGTGTGTGTGTGTGTGTGTGTGTGTATACGTACAGTGACACAAAGCCCGAATGTAGCTGAACTGTAGGTCAGTGGTTCCCAACCCCCGGGCCGTGGACTGGTACCAGGCCATGGGATATTTGCTACCAGGAAAAAAGCTAAATAATTAAGTCTTTTTCTCTTTGATTTAGCCAGTTCAGGTCAGTAATGTTTGTTTTTAGCTCCATCTCCTGTAGCCTATTCAGTCTCTCTTGCAAGAGAAGTAAAGATTATATTGTTACGCTGTAATAAGGTGGACCCAAACGCAGGACGCTGACAAGAGGTGAAGTGATGAGGAAGGTTTATTGACTAGTTGCAGAGAATGAGGATGGATGGAGGGGGGAGAATCCGACTGGTGGAGGCAGAGGTTGAGGGGAGTTGGTGACAGGTGAAACGAGGCAGAGCAGGGAGATGGCAGGTTGAGAGCGTAGCGAAGCAGCAGGCGGGCAGTGATCCTGTAGCACAGATAAGCAGGTTAGAAGCGAATGAGAATAAACACACGAGATATAGTCTTTTATGCACAATTCAAGCGGCCTGACGTGTAGCTGAGTAAATGATCTGGCCGAGACAAGAGTGAGTGAAGAACCGGTGTTGATATAGACATTTTCAAACTTGACAACATAAACATTATAAATGGGCCCCTTTTGTATTTCCTGTCGCAATGTGTGTTAATGTAGTAGCTGACAGGAAGTAAACTTGGACCAAAGCTGTTGCCCTAGCAGCAGAATGGCAATGAAAAGGTATAAGGCACAAGGCTCGTTCGAGATGTGGCAGCAGCAGGGGACGGTGACAAAAATCAGCGGTCAAGTCGGACAGTTTCCGGCCGTTTCGAGCAGCCGTCAAAGAATTTACAGGAAGTCTCATGAAAAGTGACATCCTGTTAGATCCGATCTGTAGGCTACTTGTAGTTTGCAGACCACGTTGGGATTTATTTATATTTGTTTGTAAATATATGTGGAAATTTGTGTGTATCTGGCATCTGATTCTATCCTTTATTATGTGAGTGAAGGGGCGAAAAACCTTTGCTTCCAGTTGCAAAGCTGATTCAAATCTTCGCATTCGATTAGAGTTCAACTTTGGTGAACTTTCAGTTCGAAAATCGCCTCGGCAGGTTATGGTCACTCGCCTACATTCGCGCATGTGTGACCGTGCCCCTATACTGCAGCGTTGATGAGTAGATGGGTTGCAGGAGTTCAGCTTGGAACAGGTGAATCAGATTGGCAGCAATCAGGGAGCCAGGAGACTGAGTGAAGGAGCCACGCCCACAGCAACACACACACAGAGAGAGAGAGAGAGAGATGGAGCAACAGGGGAGGGGGAGACACAAGAGACACTGGGAAATAAGCTGGAGCACGACCACGGTTGTGACATATACTGTATATAATATATAAAATACAGCAAAAATATAGCTTGGGTTGGGTTTCGAGTCGTGTTCAGTCAGATTGGGTTTTAAAGAAGTGGTTGCAGGCTGGCTTCGAGGCGTGTGCAGAACTCTAGTGGGGAGTTTCAACTGTTACTGTTTCAACTACCGAACAACAAAGAAACTTTGAGAGAGAGAATTTGAGAGAGTTTCTTTGGAGCAGGTAGCAGAAATAAAGAACCAATGCATGTGTCCTAAAATGTCCTAAATGTGCTTAACAATTATTCAATCAATTAGTCATCTCCCTGAAGCCCCTCGTCAGACGGTCCATAAAGAACTTGTGATTATAAAAAAATGATCTGTGCTGTAAAGAAGGTTGGGAACCCTAGCTGTACAATATGTATGTAGTGGTAAATATTGCTATTGAAGTTGAGGTATTTGATATTATAAGTGGCCGATTGAGAAAACTAATCTCACAATAAGTATCCAAAGTTATGGCATTTACTAAAGTATCCAAAATAAGACCATTGTGTCAAATGGGTGTTTTTGTGTGTGCATTTTACAAGAAACTGCATTTAAGATCTCACGCTGTAAAGCTGTGGTGAGAGTTAACTTAATTTAGAGAAATATAAGCCACAATATTTCAGTGCAAATGACAGTAGATGATAAGTGACAGTTTGGTTTATGCACATAATTCATACTCAAGATGTGCATCAGGATTATTTTTTAAAAGACTGTGTTGTGAATGGAAGACTGTGTTAATGACAAGATGCAACATTTATACCACCTTAAATGTTTGTTGTCTTATACTGCTTCTCCCCCTTATTTAACAGCTCTAAAAGTAATAGTGTGTGTTGGTACATTTGTCTTTCCCTTTAGACTAACCTTAATGTGTCAGATCGGTGGACGCTCACGCCTCCCGCTGGGCCTGAAACTGGTACATTGGCTATTTACAGAGAAAATTGCTAGTTATGATTTACCGAGCTGGTGGCAGCGTGTGGGGATCGTGTCTCTGAAGCCACAATGAGTTCCTGGAGAAAGGATAACAATAAAGAGTGACAAAAGGGGATTTTATGCATGTCTCCCCCGCTCGTCGTCGGCATCTCTATGCATATAAACAAGCCTCGCACGCACTGAAGCTGAAAGAGTAATGCGGTATCAACCCCACCACACAATTCACGGGGATTCATTTATTTGTTTTGAATTATTTTGTACTTCTTATGCCTGGACTGTATTAAATCAGTAGTTCTGAGCTAACGTATAAATAAATAAAAGACCATCAAATGAATAAATGCACTGATTTTCTTTTGGATAGATCTGCCACTAAATCTGCCCGTCCACGCTCTCTGACTCTCTCTCTTTAAGATTCTGCCTACAAATCTCGAAGTCTGAATCGCTGAAATGTGGAGCTTATTATTTCACAGCAGAGGAAAGAAAATTCTGCTTGCGTGAGACAGAGACTGAGTGGATGTGGATGTGCATACACAAATTAATGTTTACGGCCTCTTGTGCGTGCTCGACATGTGCTTTACATGTAAGATTTAAGTGTAGTTGTGTGTGTGTGTGTGCAGGCGGTACATCTGTTACTGCAACATCTCTGTGTGTGTAATCCACTATGTTTTATGGATGGCCCAGTTCTCTGTCTGACTGACTGAAACGGATCCGGTCGTGTGCTGCATCTTGACTCGTAATGTCTTTCTCGATATCGACCCGTTGTTTTCTTTTACACACACACATGATTGAGCTAAAGTTCTCTCGCTATGAACAAGGATGGATAATATGAAGGAAATATCCTCCCTGTCTTCTAATTAATTCTCCTGACATTTGAGCTTTGTTGAATACTGAGGAGGGACAAGAGGAAGTAGAGTTGGGGTGCAGCCAGGCGATATCAGCCAAGAGCTGAAATCAAACATCAGAACTCAACACCTCATTGCCAAGCCTGTGTTTTATTTATGTGGCCTATTTAACAGTGAGAAGTTATTTTGGTCATGCTGAGACAGCCTATTATTATTTGATTTAAGTCCATTCACAAGTTGATCTCAGAACAGAGAGGGAGAATCAGTTGGCAAACATTGTTCGCAGATCAAAAGCAGAGAAGAAAGGCCGACGTCAACATATGAGCAGTTAAAGGCAGAGAGCTTAAGTTAGCGCTGTTTGTGCCATTTTACAAAGAGGCAGTGAAGTCCAGCCAGAAAAAGCTGATAATGTATTTTTTTTTCTCTTACATTGTAGTGATGCGGAAGGTTATGTACATGCAAAAGAGTGTATTTTATATGGGGTGTGAATAGAAGAAGATGCCCATGCCCATAGACACACAAGGTCAAAGGTTGCCATTAAAAGGGTCACTGCTAATTCATGCTAAAGTTGCTATGGAGTGCTGCATTACCGTCAACAATCAGATACAGCTTTCTTAACTTTATGAGCTATTTATTGATATTATCTACATCTGTTTTGATGAGATAAAAATCACACAAATGCCACATATGCCATTAAACACAGTCTGTTACGGAGTTATTATTTTGTTCTCTTTTACTATTCTTCTTTCTTCGTTTAGTCATTTCTCATCCTCCCCTCCTCTTGGATTCACAGAGATTAAACCGATTGATTTTCCCTCCTCAAACCAGCACAATCCCGTCTTCAACTGCCCTTTTCTCCGATCTCTCTGTCTCCCCAGACATATCCAGGTCCTATAATGTCAATAATGTAAATGTAATCACAACCTCTCTTCTCTTCTCTTCTCTTCTCTTCTCTTCTCTTCTCTTCTCTTCTCTTCTCTTCTCTTCTCTTCTCTTCTCTTCTCTCCTCTCCTCTCCTCTCCTCTCCTCTCCTCTCCTCTCCTCTCCTCTCCTCTTCTCTTCTCTTCTGTGAAACAAATGAAATGCTGTGTCATTATAATGGCTAAGGATGCGGTGGTGGATACTAAAACCTCCTCCAGGTGTCCATGAGTCACATTGCAACCACTAATCACTCAGTAAAGTCTGGAAAGCACCGCTCCTTTTCCCTTAAAAGAAGCTTTCATATATAACACAGGAGTTTGAAGCCGCTTACAAAATCCCTACTATGACCATATGTCTTACAGATTCATGTTGTCCAAAAAAACAAAAAAGCTGCTAAACTGCAAATAAAAACATGGATAAACACATTTTAAGCAGTTATCACTACATACTTTATACATTCAAGAGCTCTTTGTACCTTTACCAAGTACAGGATGTTTTTGTGTGTGTGAACGTATGTAAGAGAATGTGTGAATGTGTACTCGCGAGGGGCACTCAATCCCTGTAACCATGGTTACCAGGTGGTCCGTCCTCCCATGGGTCCTTATTTGATGACAGTGAAGAAAGAGAGGGGGAGAGGGAGGGAGAGATGGAGAGATAGAGAAAGAGAGGAGGTGTGGCAGATCTTGTGCCATCTCTTTTGGAAAAGTGACATATTGTATTTTTGCGTTGTGCTTTCTGTTTTCTCGTTTGTACCTCCTTTGTGTTACAATGCCTTTGGGATGTGGTTAAGCATAGTTTGTAGTCAAAATGCAGTCAGTATTTGGTTCTTATCACAATCCTGCACTAAATAATGGACATACAACCGGATACTGTACATTGCTGAACCATTTTCTATTCATTGTCTTGCCTCCTCCATCATCTCTGCCTTACTCCTCTGGCCTCTCCCCCACTTCCCTGGGGCCACATTCACAAAGCCTTTAGAAGCCATTTCATCTTAAAGGGAAAGGCCAGTGTTTTCCATGTTGCCCCCCCCTGCCCGAGGACAGTTTGATCTGCATTCGTAAGCATCTGTCTAAAGGGAGCCAGAGAGAGCGATAAAAAGCCTGGCGAGGCTCCGAATCTGCACCCGTGACTATAAAAGTTCCCATAGCGAGCCTCTAGATCGGTTTGATCAGTGCTATAAAATGAAACTGCTTTCCTTGTACACGCATGCACTGGAGAACATGAGGGTGTAAAATATGCTATGAATGCAATCAGAATCCCTCTGATACAGCAGGAAATCTGGAAATCCAGACTGAAGCATTTTCTTCCTGCTGTGCTTTATTTTCACAAGAGAGCACCCCTGTTTCCTTTTAAGAATTATACTTATATACAACTAAAGAGCGATATGCATTAGTGGATAGGAAATGTAATGCTGTCTTGATTTTTGTTTGTTACTAATATAAAGAAATGTTTACCGCATATTGAACAGATTTGTCAGCTGTTCACTGTCCATACTGAATATATCAGCAAAATGTTCACCATCAACACACTGTATTTCTCTTCTGCTCCTGGAAACTAAAGCATGGTGGTCGTGGTCTTACTCACACACTGAAAAGGTCAGGGCTGATTTGAAGCACGAGACGAGACGGGTTCACTTTTTCAATATAGAAATATAGAAAGATATATATTCTGTAACTTTCATATTGTCAACAAATCCAATTGAAACCAACAATGAATTGATCCTATTCCTTATTCCTCTTATTGGAAAACAATGGAGGCCGAAGGCACGACCTCCATTGTTGTCCAAAAACTAGTAAAGACACATCAAAGAGCCACACTGTTATGACATGTTCCTTTTATAAAGATGAACATGGGCATTGTAGTTCATTTTGAGTCAATCCCACATAATTACTAGCCAACGTATCCTCCTGCAACGGTTGATATGATATCTTACGAAAAGTTATTCCTTATTTTCTGCGTTTTCCTACGAATGTCCAGCAACACGTGTCAATTTCCGCTCGTTACATGCACACAGTCTTTTCAAAATAAACTTCCGTCTTCACATGAAACAACTTAGTTAGGTTTAGGCAACAAAACTACTTGGTTAGGTTTAGGAAAAGGTTGTGGAAGTGGCGTTATAAGTACAGAAGTTACGTGACTCACACGGGACACGAACACCGACCTCCTTGGCGAAAGTCCAGTGTTTTTGACCCACCCACCCATCCCGCGGCTTGTGTTGCTCTTTATACTTCCTGGTACCTCCTGATTACGTGGATTAGATACAAATTGATTTTGTGTGATATATACGAATTACAGTGCATTACTTTTCATAGGTATGGTTACGAACAGTGTATGAGAACAGCCTGAACTAGCACGCTATGGTCTGAAATTAGCCCCCAACAAACAGCCCTGTGATAGTCTGGCAACCTGTCCAGGGTGTACCACCCTGCACTTCACCCAATGTCAGCTGGGATCGCCTCCAGTGACCCTGAGTAGGATAAGCGGTTACAGATAATGGATGGATGGATGGATGGATGGATGGATGGATGGATGGATGGATGTCTTTTAAGATACACATCTTCAGTAACGAATGGGCTTGGAGCTGACAGGTTACAGAAGTCAGAAAGTATTGAGATCAATGCATTGTTGGTTTTGGTCTTTTCAAGGGATTGTTAACAATAACAATATTATACAAATATATTCACCAACTTGCTCCCTCTGACTTTTGTCTGGTATGGATGTGGACTGGAAAAACGTTGCCAGTGAAGTCATCACGGCAGCAATTATGATTCTACCAAAATGTATTTGGCAAATCAAATTAATTGCGTAAAAATCAAATGTGTACGATCATTGAGATTAATTGTGTTGTGTTATAATCTGTCTTTTTTTCTCTCTCTTTTAATTGCTGCTCTTTGTCTGTCCTCGGCTTTTTGGTTTTATATTGCTTTTGTTGCCCAACTCTCACAGCTTGGGGTATATTGACTTGAGCTGTTACACACACACACACACACACACACACACACACACACACTACACAGCACATACACCCACATAAAGACACCCACACACACAGAAACCACGGAGATGGAAGAAGGAGATAGGGAGGAGCGGATACAGGAGGGGGCGACAGGGGGTAACAGTGGGTGCCGAGAGAAAGGGAACTCACAATGATAGAGCTTGTGTGTGTGTGTGTGTGTGTGTGTGTGTGTGTGTGTATGTGTGTGTGTGTGTGTGTGTTCAGCATGTGGTGATGGTTAATAAGCAGTAGAGTTAAAATGATAGATCCTCGAGGCAGGAGATGCGGCTCATTAAAGAATTACACATTCACTTTGCTCTCGCTGTCTCCCTCATTCAAAGCGACTCGAGGCTCTCCCTTTTGTTCAACTCACCCCGAGAGAGATAAAAGATTTGAACTTTACATGAAATGCTGCACATCGGAGAATATCTACTGAAGGAATACGTGCACGGTTGACTCTCTGCACTCGAGCTTTCAACATAATCGTAACTTCTGTCAAGCATCCTTATATATTCACGTCCCGTTCTCTCCCTGGATGTCTGTCTATCAACCTATCTGTTTGCCTGTCTCTCTGTCTGCTTGTCTCTACACCTGAGTGAGTTTGTTCATGCAAATCTGATTAGACATCATCTGTTTATTAGTCCTCCTCTCTGCAGTGATGCTGTTCTTTGCATACTTGACCTTTTTGAGAGTAGCCCCTTGCTTTGTCTCGCCTTCTCTAGCTGCACCTCCAGCCTGTATTCAAATGAGCATTCACAGACAACACCCCCATTGGCCTGCGTTGACGTACAACCTTCCACCAATCACTCCGCCGCATGCATCCTTTCATCCACCTCCAATCACAGCCCCCTAGCTGCATTCACGCTGCAGTCCTCAGCTCGTGTTTTTTCCCCTACGTGTTTCCTCCAAAGGATTTATGATTGCACCGGAGGCTCTGCTTAACCTCGCTGAGTGTGACCTTGGGAAGATGCTTCACTGCAAGTCAAACCGTTAACTGTTATTATAGTCATTTGAAAACAAGCACTAGCCATTAACCTGGTTATTACTTTTTAGACTATGTCCCCGCACAGTTAATTTGGGACCAATGGAGCAGGTGACGGAGATGCAAACTAGTTGATGTGACCAGGCTGTTGTCCACAATCAGTCAATAAATACAAGTTTTTAGGAGATTAGCCAGTTGATTATCTTGATTATCAAGTGAGTCTTTCACTCCATTACAACACTTTAATGTGCAGTATGTATAGTAAGCAGTAGAGTAAACACTCATTTCGGTAACCTTCATAAAGTCTTTTTTATATACTGTACACCAGTGAGGTTTATCAAAATGGTACTTTCGTATTTCAGGTGAGCAACCGTGTATTGATTGATCTTTCATCATAAAAATTGCATCACCACCTGCCTGATTTTCGACCCAAAGTAAGAAATTATGGACTTGAGGTGATGCTTGAAGAAACATGTTACGATTTCGCCCAAAGCAAATGAGTTTGCCAGTTCAAATGATGGGATTTTTTTTTTTTTTAACCATAAAAGCAGAGTGGTTCGAGGGATGGCAAGGTCCACCACTTTGGTCCAGACTGAAATATCTCAACAAGCTTTTGGATGGATTGCCATAAACTTTTTATTTACGCATTCATGTCTCCCTCAGAATGAATTCTAATCACTTTGGTGATCTCTTAAAGGAACAGTGTGTAACATTTTGGGGGATCTATTAGCAGAAATGGAATATAATATTCATAACTATGTTTTCATTAGTGTATAATCACCTGAAACTAAGAATTGTTGTGTTTTCGTTAGCTTAGAATGAGCCCTTCATATCTACATAGGGGGTCCTCTTCACGGAGTCCGCCATGTTGCTCCGCCATGTTTCTACAGTAGCCCAGAACGGACAAACCAAACTCTGGCTCAAGAGAGCCTTTTGCGTTTTTATGTTACCTGAAGGCCACCGTAGTTCTCCAACACGCTTGTGAAACTGTGATAACTTGAGCTCCAGAGTGTAAAACCGTGGTACCGCCAGCCGCCGTCTGACTTCTGTTGCTCCTAAAGTAGTGTTATTATGGTAAGGATGGCCTCTGAGCGAGGCAAACGACGTTACCACGGTTTTGCACTCGGCGGCCCACGTTACTGCTATCTTGAAAAGGGAGGAGTGAGTGGAGGATTACTCAGTTGGCAGGAATCTGCAACCACACCACTAGATGCCGCCAAATCTTACACACTGTCTCTTTAACTTTTCATCAATTTCAATTTGTCCAATTCTTTGGTTTATGACCAAAAACCTGCAAAAATTGTGGTATTCCCATCAGCCTCAGCTGTATTTTGTGTTTTATTGATAGTTAGCAAATGTTAACATGCTAACACGCTCAACTAAGCAAACATGGTAAACATTATATCTGCTTAACATCAGCATATTAGCATTGTTAGCATTTGGCTCAAATCACTGCTGTGACTATGTACAGCCTCTCATAACACGTTAGGGTGGCTGTAGACTTTCGTTCAAATGAAGAATTAGAGTATAGCAACACAATGCTTCCTTGGTCAACC